>CAUYLG010028456.1:0-32696 GCA_963573385.1 Cacajao melanocephalus | reverse complement strand
TTTTTGGGTTTCCCAATTTGGTTTTTCGGTTTTTGCAACTATTTACTTTTTTTTTTTTTTTTTTTTTTTTTTCTTAAACAGACAGGGTCTTGCTAGGCTGGTCTTAAACTCCTGGGCTCAAGTGATCCTCCAGCATCAGTCTCTCGAGTAACTGGGACTATATCTAGGAGCCACTATGTCTGACTGATTGTACTTCTTCCTACGGGAGGTGCCCCCAGCCCATCTGCAGCCTACCTGCACCCACACCAAGGAAGGGATAGTATGCATCTCGGACAGGCCATCTCCACCATCTGATGCCCAAGGGTTCCTGCAGAGCCCAAGTGCCTCACCAGCTGCTGCTTCAGCCAATCGCAGGGAAAGCCCAGACTAGTAGATCTCTGTGGGGCCAGGAATGCATGGTATGGGAAGAGCTTATTTCCCAAGGGAAGCAATGGGGTCTTGTGGACAGAGGTGAAGTCCAAAACCACCCCTTCCTTAGCAAGTGACCTTGGGCAAATAACTATATGAACCTCGATTTCCTCATCTATAATATAGACATATTCCTAATATGCAAAGTCATGATGAAGATTAAACAGCATTCAATTATACACACAGAACATTCAGCAGAAGGCCTGAGACACGGCAGACACACTATAAATGGGGGCTACAATTCTTTTCACTTTATGTCACTTTGAATGCCCTTGTGGTAGGATTCAAAGTATATCTCAACAAGCTTTTTTTTTGAGACAAAGTCACTCTGTTGCCCAGGCTGGAGTGCAGTGTCACAATCTTGGCTCACTGCAACCTCCGCCTCCTGGGTTGAAGCCATTCTCCTGCCTCAGCATCCAGAGTAGCTGGGATTACAGGCACGTGTCACCATGCCTGGATAATTGATTACAGGCATGTGTCACCATGCCCAGCTAATTTTTCACAAGCTAGTTTTGCGGCTGAAGAAACTTAACACTCCACCGTCCAACATCACGCTGATTGTTCCTTTAGGTTGCCCATGCCAGGCCCACGGTCAGCATTTTTGTATCTGTTCCAGAGAGGTTCAGCTCTCTTTTCCTCTTCCTTCAAACATCACCTCTTCCAGGGATCTTCCCTGACAGCCACAGACATCTGCACTGACCACCAACGTAACTCATAACTCAGTGAATTAAACGGCTGACACATCTCCCCACTGGACTCCTGATGCAAAGAGCCAGCATGCAGACAGATGACTTCCACCCGGGCCCCGGTGTCCAGCACGGAGGAAGTGCTCTGAGAAGGGGATAAATGACCAAATGATCTGTTCCAAGCCAAACAGCCTCCTCTGTGGCAGCTTCTCCAGCATCTCCACAGGGAAGCAAAACCAATAAAACACGAGAGTGGAGAAGCCAACAGACAATACCTGGTGCTCAAATGAAAATCTGGTGCGGTGGCTCACACCTGTCATCTCAGCACTTTGAGAGGCTGAGGCAGGCGATCACTTGAGGTCAGGAGTTCAAGACCAGCCTGGCCAACATGGTGAAACCCCATCTCTACTAATTACACAAAAAAATTAGCCGGGCATGGTGGCACATGCCTCTAATCCCAGCTACTCAGGAGGTTGAGGCAGGAGAATCACTTGAACGTGGGAGGTGGATATCGCAGTGAGCTGAGATCGTACCACTCAACTCCAGCCTGGGCGACAAGAGCGAAATTCTGTTTTAAAAAAATATCCATGGAGGCGGAGATTTTCTTCTCTCCACATTTTTTTTAACTTTCTCCCCATTCCCTACCCTCTCTCAACTGTCTGTCCCTCCCCCAATTTTACAACATGAAATGAAAACAGCAAATCTCTCTGAAGCATGTTTTTATTTCTCTGTGATTTGGTTTTCTACTTTGGTACACATAAGCTGTGGCTGCATTTCACACAGAAGCTGACACATCTCGCAGCAATGCCCCATAAAACAGAGCGCAAACACATTACCCAGCAGGTTCGCATCATCTGGCTGCTACTGCTGAACTCCCTACTTCTAAGAGCACAGAAGAGAACATCGCTTTGAATCTACAAATGAGCGAGAGCAAGGAGAGCAGCTGCTAGGGCTGCCAGGATGGGAGCGCCACAGACACAGCCTCCCGGGTGTCTGTCTTGAGACACAGGTGGTGAAGCCACACAAGAAATTCCAGCAAGATGGGAGCAGCTGGGGGATGCTCCGGCACAGCAGCCTGCCTATAGGACTCCTCTGCTCCCTCAGATCCACGCATGACACCAAAGCCAGCAGTGCAGGCTCTTTGGCCCCGTCACTGTGTGAGTCCGTTTCATCTAGGGTCCCCGCAGCCCCTCTTCATCACCCCCTTGGTCCCCAGACAACCCCACAGCAAGACCCACACAGCTCTTGCCCAGCTCTAAAATGTCTTGCCCTCAAAGGCCTGGAGATTGAAGGCAGTATCCAGAAACTTCTTCAGTGACACCAGGTGAGTGTTCCTGTTTCCTGTGGCTGGTGCAGCCGCTGGGTCCCGGCCAACATACCTGGAGGAGGAAGACAAGCTAAGGGGAGGGCCAGGCCTAGCCACCCCCGACCACCTTCACCCTAGGACTGCAGGGGGCATGCATCTGAGAACAGCTGACCTCGAAGCCGCAGGCCCTGCCTTTTGGCCCTGGCACCACTTCCAATGAGCTGCAAAGCCTGGGTCAAACTCAGTCACCCAGCCACAGAAGAGTGGGGAGAAACTGTCCCTCCATGTCACTGCACTTGCCCACGAGAACAAACAAGGAGACAACTCAAAGGCTTTGGGGAGAAACATACTTTTGGCTTCTTGGAGTTTCTCAGGCCCCTCCCTCATCTTCCCAGGGACACGCGATGCCAGTATTGAGCACCCCCTGTGTGCCAAGGCTAACACATGCATCAGATCTAATCTTATCACTGCCCTGTTGTAGAGATGCAGAGACGAAGGCTCCAAGGGGCTACATAACCGGCCTAAGACCAAAGGCAGGAGTTCTGAGACAGGTAGTAGGTTCCCTAAGTCAGTTCTGGCTGCAGAACAAGCACAAAACCAGTAATAACAATGCCCCATCCCTGATAGGTAAGCTGTCCCACCACAGACGGTGCACGGAGCCAGCACGGACTATGGGGCCAACTCCTTGTTTCCAAATGCAGCCCAGAGAAGGGCAGGGGCCAGTTCTGGTGGCATGGCCCATGGGACAGGCAGAGGCGAGGGGCAGGCAGCAGCCCTGCCATGTACCATATGGGCCGCGTGCGCCTCAGGATGGTCATGAAGCGTGGGCTGATATAGTCGTAGTAGCCCATGTTCTTGTGCTCCTCCTGACACCAGGCCAGCTCTGCACGTGGGTACTTCTCTGCCTCCTGCTTGATCAGGTCGAAGGGGAACGGGGAGATCTGGGGAGGCAGGAAGGCAGGAACAGAGGATATAGCCAGAGGAGGGGGCAGTATGTCCCCAGCACCCCTGGACAGGAGCCACAAGGCATCACTGGCCTTCACCTGGCCTCCCTGGCATGCTGTGCAGAGTCAGGGCCAGCGATGTGGGCTTCCCCATCACTTGACTGTGCAAGGGGCTCAGACGTACCTGCTCCAGGCGCGTGATGGCCACCTTCTCCTCCAGGCCCTGGCTGCTCCGCTCCTTCACCAGGTCGTAGTACACCTTTCCCGTGCAGAAGATGAGCCGCCGCACCTGCTCAGGGGCCTGCACTGCCACCCCATCTTCAGGAATCACCCGCTGGAAGCTGGTCCCTGGGGGTCCAATAGGACACAGCAGAGGCATCGGTACCCAGAGGGGCTGGGGCAGCTCAGGACCAGGCCTGCATCCCCAAGCTCTCCTTTGCCACCAAGACTAACCCCAGGTTTGGACCTGTGACTGCAGTGGACACCTCTTAAACTAAAAGATGGAGCAGGGGGACAGATGACACCCTGATTTGTCACAGGGGGAGGGGTGGAGACAGCCAAGCATTGAGCCCTGGGAGCATCGCATCACCTTTAAGGTGACCGGAGGAGGGGGTACAATGGGAAGGGGTCTCCTGAAGGAGAAAGAGAAGGTGACATGATGGAACCTCTCTGATGGCATCATTCTTTGCCCCAAACTTGCTTCTGCTCAGCTGTGCCCACCTCCTGCAGAGCACTGCAGTCCCCCATCACCAACCAGCTGTCCCAGGAGGCCGCTGCATGCTCCTCCTCTTTAAGCCTGGCAGCTCAGCCCTCACCTCCAAGCCCCATCCATTCTTCCTTCCTGAGCCCATGATCCTGACCACAGGTAACAGACTGCAAAACCTCTCAGCAGGCTCCTGTGGTGTCCCCACATCCCTGCATCTCAGGTGAGGACTCTGGGGGAGAGAGGCCAAATGGATCCCAGGCCCTCAAGAGAGAAGCCAGCACACGGCGGGCAGCCCAGGTAGTGCAGTCCCGACATCAGAGCTCTAACTGCCCGCTTCAGCCACCTGCCCTCACAGAGGGGACATCCAAACACACATGGGAGAAAATCCAACCCCTGTCCACACTGAGGCCCTTCCCCGCCCTCCCGCTACTGCCCAGGACCAAGACAGCTCTGCTCCACCAGCCTCACGCCTGTCCTTCACAGGACATAGCCATCTCTCAATTGCAACTATAGGTGTTTTATCTGATCTAACTCCCAGGTCAATAAGGCCAAAGACTCCTGGAGGGGTTACCAGGACCCCAGGGCCATAATGTCTGTTTGGTTCATGAATTTTAGAAATGGACAAATGAATGAATGATACTTAATGTCTTGTGAACTCAGCAGACCTCTGCCAGGCCTCGACCCGCCCTGCTAGGGCCTAAGAGGGCCCCAATGCACTCATCTGGCCATGGACTCAGCCCACAGGATCTGAGCTGGCCAAAGTCAGTCACTGTGCCAACCTCCCAACCCTATTTCTAGTGGGACCATGGCAGGAGCTGCTGCAGGTCAGCAGAGCCACAGGCAGAGCGGAGGATGGAGGAGCCCCAGGAGCAGAAGCCACACACACAGGCCACCGCCCCAGTGTGGGCCGCCCCACACACCCAGGCCAGGCACGTACCGGATACCATTTGGTCAAAGCTGGACTTGGCCTCTGGGTGCCTCAGCAGAGATTTAGGTGTGAAGATAATCAGCTGGAAGGGAAACACACGCCCAGCTGCCAGCTGGCCCTGCCTGGCCAGGGCCCCTGCGTGTGACCCCTGCCCTGGGATGGAGACTCACCGGCTTGCGGAAGGGCAGCAGGATCTGCCGGCGTAGCACGTGGAAGTAGTTGGCTGGCGTGGAGCAGTTGACCACGATCCAGTTGCAGTCATAGAGCTGGCTCACCTCAAAGTCCTTGGTGAATGCCTGTGGAGACAAGATGCATATGGCCAGGGTGGCTGTCTAGCGCACTCACACACTGGACCCCTAGCCCTGTGAGCACAATAGGGTGCGTCCCTGTCCTGGGGACAGCAGCAACACTCACAGGGTAGGCATCTGAGTCGTCATTGCTCATCTGCAGGAACCTCTCAGGCCTCGCTGACGAATGCTCCGGGCCCTGAAAGCAAACACCAGACAGCCCAGGCTGGCCCCCACCGCGGGACAGACATCTGGCCCTGCAGGGACCCCAGGCTCAGGGTAGAGTCTGAAGGGCTTCTCAGCAGAGGTGCCCTAACCCTGGAGCCTGAGCCATAGAAAAGAACCAAGAATGTGGAACAAGAGCAGAATAAGCATCCTCAGAGTGGGGTCTGCCCAGAGCTAGCACGGTGTGTGAACTTGCAGGGATGGAAGAAAAAGCAAAAACCACACACTGAGACATGCTTTCTCTGGAACATCCTGGAACAGTGGCTGCCACTGACTGAGCACCTGTTATAGAGCAGGCAGAGTTCTAGGACCCCCACAAGCCTTACTCGCTAATCCCCAAAGCAGCTCCATGACGCAGACACTCTTCCCCATTGCACAGATGAAGAGGCAAGGAGAGGGTAAGAAACCATCCATGACCATGCAGCGAGGCAGGTGCGACCCGACTCAGCCTGGGCCTCGCCCATCTTCACCCACACGGGCCGCTCTGCTCCATGAAGGCAGCAAGACAAGCCCATGGGCATCTCCAAGCTGGCTCCCCACAGGATAGGGGTGACCCACCCCATAGCTGCCACCTGCCCACTCTTGCTGGGGATGGCCAAGGACCCAGCCTCCCATACCCAGCCTGGCCCAGATCCCGCCTCCCGTGAAGCTGCCTTCACAGTGGGCAGCTCCAGGCAGGGAGCCTCACCTCCCTCCTCACTGACCCTCAGTGTTGTGAGGATGCCAAGCACACAGCCTGTAAAACACTCAGAACTGAACACACCGTTTGGGGATAATGGTGGCGATGAGCCCGCTACCTGTCTGTCTTCTGCCTGGTCAGGCCTTGTGCCCACCCAAGTGGCATCACATGACACCCTGCTCCTTCCTCCCCTCCTGCTAGCCCAAGAGACTCTAGAGGATGCACTCAGCCTGCGTGTCTTCCCTCTGCCCCATGTGTGGCTGCAGAGGCAGGTCACAAAGGAGGGGACCAAGGGACAGGCAGTACTGCACAGGATAGCTTCAAACCCCAGCTACTAGCTGTGAGACCTTGGGCAAGCTTCTCCACCCCTCTGTGCCGCAGTTTCCTCATCTGAAAAGCAGGAACAGTGCCTACTTCATTAAGTTGTATGGATTGGAAGAGTTAACATTCAGAGGCGTTGAATAGTGCCTGGCACATAGCAAGCGGGCATATGTGGCAGCGCCTTCTGCTGCCAGCAGCAGAGGATGTTAGGTAGCATCCTCGTCTCAGCAGCTGCAGCATACACATGTGCAGACCCCACCCTGCACAGACCCACGTGCTCCAGGGCCCTGGAAGGCATATACCATCCAACCCAACAAAAGGCCCAGGGTCCATCCCACCCCTCCAAGGCCCGCCAGAGCCCACCAAGCCACCAGCCACCACCACGCCCTCACCATGCCTTCCATGCCATGGGGCAGCAGCAGCACAATGCCGTTATGCCTCACCCACTTGGCCTGGCCAGTGCTGATGAACTGGTCGATGATGCACTGGGCTGTGTTGTGGAAGTCCCCAAACTGGGCCTCCCAGAGGACCAGGGCATTGGGGCTGGCCATGGCATAGCCCAGCTCAAAGCCTAAACAGAAGACAAGATAGAGCTTGCTGCACACTGTCACCAAGTGGCAGTGGCTCCAGTCAAACTCAGCCCTTTCTCAGCATACTCTCCCTGCCCCCACCCATCCTTCCCACAAGCCAGGGCAAACCCAAGGATTCCTTGGGATTTAAAGGGGAGAGAATGTCCCATCCTGGGGGCTGACAACATGCCCAGAGATGCCACCCTTAGCCCTGACATCAAATGTGGTCAGGTTCAGCCTTATTCAGGTATTCTGGGGAGGCAGCAGGGACCATCTGCCAAGAGGAACTCCTCAAAAACATGCAGAGCTGCTAAGAAGGGGCAGAAACAACCCTAGAGGCATCTCCCTGGGGCGGGGGGCTGCCTGGCCTCTGGGGGTAGGCAATGAGGACAAGGTGAACCAGCTAATGAGAGAGCTGAGGGAGAGCATGCACAGGAGACATAGGCAGGGAAGCCCAGAGCCCAGAGAAGGTATCTTGTTCCTGGGGTGCAGGGCAAAGGAGGCGAGATGGGGCTCAGAGGAACCCGCAGCAGGCTCTGTTGGGCTCTCTGTCTAGGCCTACGGGGCTCTGATACCCACAGAGCCCCCTCAAAGCAAGCAGAGTCCCCCAGCTCGGATCCCCAAGGGACCCAGCTGGGACACGATCTCATCTCCCACATGGCCTTAGGTGGGGGCAGCCCAATCACCATCCCCCAGGGCCATCCCCTGGGGGCCTCTGAGCATCTCTTGCCCCCTCCCAGGCCCTGGCCCCGGCCCCTTCCCAGCCCATTTCTGGCCCCCAGGTGTCCTGGGCCTGCCTGGGAGGCAGGGGAGCGTGGACCCACCCAGGACTCCGTACTCCGAGAGGGAGCTGTTGCACACAGTGTACGGGGCCTGGTCGGGCCAGAGATGATTCATAGGCACGCACGTCCTGCGGTCAACTTCCTGGTCATGGAGAACGTGGTGCCGGTGACTGCAGAGACACAGACCGGGGCAGGGACAGAGGGCAAGTGGACTGGCATTCGTTCACCTGAAGCAGGGGAGCTGGGCAGCAGGAGGCAGGCAAGCCTCCATCACTGTCCCAGGAAACCTGCAGGGTCCCACAGGATGGTATCCAAGAAGGCTGTGGAAAACCAGACCACGTGGTCCCTCCTGCAGGCCGCCCCTAGCCAGACCTCCCCAGCCTGCCTCCTGCCTGCTGGCAGCCTGCACACACCACGCACTGGGGGATCTGGGGGAAAGATCTTGGGGAAGGAACTTTGAGTTGTGGCACCTCCCTGAGTCTCAGATTCTCACCCATAAAGGGGACCTGATGAGACACTTCCCAGGTGCTAGCTGGAGCCAGAGACCCTAGAAGGCCACTTCCCCTGCCCCATCTTGCTGGCTTCTTTACCATCTCACCAGCCCTGTCCCAAGTCACAGAAACTACTGTGTAGTAGCTGAGGTGGGCACAGTAAGTGAGGGGCACCTAGCTGAACCCCAGTTCCTGGCAAGGACTGACATGCAGCTCAGGGTGTATCAGAGGGCCACCTGGGCCCTGGCTGGAGCAAGGCCAGCAGAGATGAGCAACCAGGAACGAGAAAGCCAGCTGGTCAAGTCCTGGAAGCCACACCACCTTGGCTTGCTAACCAGGAGCAGACTGAGGCAGGATCTAGAACATTTTAGATAGGGCCCAGAACAGAGGAAATGTGGGGTGGACAACTGCCAAGTGTCAAGTCCCCACCTGGATTCACAAAGTCAACTGCAAACAAGCAAGACAGAGAGGGGCGGGCTTAATAGCAGCACACACACACACACACACACCCCCATACACATCTCCATGCACCAAACACACCACACACCCACCACACACACATACATACACACATACCACACATATACCAAACGCACCACACACACACCACAATACATACCACATACACTACACACACTATACACACCACACACACTACACAAAAATCACACACACATCACACACTATACATGAAATACACCACATATCACATACACCATACACACACACATAAACACCACACACTTCACACATACAAAACACACCATACACACCACATACTCACCACATATACACACACATCACACCACACACACCAAACATGACACACACCACCCACACACACATACCACACACACTACACACCACACACACATACTCCACACATACCACACACCATACACACATCCCCACACACCACACGCATACACACCCCCTACACACACCACACATACACACACACCATACACACCCTACACACACACACCCCACACATACACCACACAACACACAACACACACACCACAAACACCATGCAACACACCACACACACCCCACACACACCCCACACACATCACACAGCACACAAACCACACCACACACGACACACCACATGCCACATCTCACACACCACATACCATATACCACACCACACATACCACACACACACCACACATACCACACCCCTCACACACCACACATACCCCACACAAACCACACACACCATACATACACATACATACCACACACCTCAGACATACCACACACACACATCAACACATCACACACACCACACAAACACACACACCAGATACCACACACACACCACACACTACACACCACACACACCCACACATACCACACATACCCCCCACACATACCACACACATCCCCTACACACACAATCCCACACACCATACATCCCACACACACCATACACATACACATCCCACACATACAACACACAACACACAACACACACAGACACAAACACACCACACACCACACACAAGTGCCACATACACACCCCACACATTCCCCCAATCACACCACACGGACACCACTCACACCACACATACAACACACACACACCACACCACACACATCCCCCCCACACACCATACCCCACACACACACACCACACACCCCACACATACACACCCCACACACACCCCACATGCACATTCCAAACACACCACAAACACACCTACACACACATCACACACACACACACATCACAAACACACCATACACATACACACCCCACACCACATAGATACCAAACACGCCACACACACCACACACACACCACACATACCACATACATGCCAAACACATCACACACACCACACACAGACCCCACACACTCCCCCCACTCACCACACACCACACACACACACATACACGATACTGAGGACCACAGATGGCCGCAAGCTTGACCTCAGTGGACAGCTTGGGCCCAGCAGTGAGCTCTGCACTTGCCCTGGGGGGTCAGCGAGGTGGCAATCTCATGATGCAGTTAGAGGGCAGGGGCTAGGGATGCTGTGAAGATTTCCCCCCACCCCCTGCCCCGGACAAAGGCCCCCCTCAGGATCCCCAGGCCAGGCCCAGCTTCTGCTCCAGGTCTCCTGTGCAGATGCTGAGCCCCACTGCACTCACCTGAATGTGCCCCTCTCCACATCCTGCCCGCTGAGCCGCACGTGGATGCCCTCCTTCAGCAGGGAGCCAAAGGCCATGTACTCTGCCAAAGCCCAGTCCACTGTCCGGTTCTTGATCATGTCTGCACGGCCCCGCAGAATTCGAGAGAGGCCTGTGGGAGGGAAGCGCGGGCCTGAGGGCCACAGGACAGCCAGCCCTGGGGTGGGTACGTAGGTGCTCAGAGCACACTCAGCACACAAAGCAAGGCAGCCGTCTGATGATCTGGCCAAAGGGCAGGGATGCTGCGGGAAGGCCTAGTGCCAGGCACCCCTCCTCCGGCCAAGACAATGGGCCACCCTGAGCCCATGGGGAGGAGGAGCAGATACCATTTCATGAGTGTCGGCCACGTGCCAGACACTGTCAGACACGGAGTCATTTCTTCAGGATCACACAGCTGTCCAGGTGCTCGGATGTGAACCCACGTTCCCCGGCCTATGCTGTGCTCCTGTCGGCCCCACACACAGAGGCTGACACATGAACAGAGCGGGCACATGCCCCAGAAGCTGTCAGCTGCTGCCCCAGGACACTTGATCTCAGTGCATACTGTAAGGGAACCCCCTCAGAACTCCTCTAGGTGGGTCAGAGGGTGTACAGGCACCCCAATACAGCCATGGGGGACCCTCCAGACTTCCCAGGCAAAGGCCACAGTGGTCCCAGCCAAGGGGTGCTATCGGTGACCACCCACAGCCCAGGCTCACCCTGGAGTGATAGGGCTGCCCTCGGTCATTGGTCTAGGCCCCAGCAAGTCCTTTCAGCTGCAGA
Organism: Cacajao melanocephalus; assembly: GCA_963573385.1. Lineage (NCBI taxonomy): Eukaryota > Metazoa > Chordata > Mammalia > Primates > Pitheciidae > Cacajao > Cacajao melanocephalus. The sequence continues at coordinate 21,406 of CAUYLG010028456.1, read as the reverse complement.
ATCCTGCCCACTTTCCAGCCCCTCCATAGGGAGCCCTTGCTTTCCTGCTCTCCTGCTTGACCCAGGGACACCCGAGTAAGGCATCTGGAAAATCCAAGGTGCCCAATCTAACACTAGTCACTGGTATCCAGCTAGGATTGTGGCATCTGGAGCTGCCCAGCTGACCACGCCCACCCTGTGAGCTACTGTCACGGGCACCTCACTGGGGCACAAACAGGTGCAGAGAGCTATGCCGACCCACTGAGCACTAAGCAAAACGCGACACACCGTCTCCCTCGCATCTCCCTCAACCTCCCTTCAAGGCACAACATCGGGGCAGGGCCAGCAGACCGGGCTGCAGCCTGCCCAGCAACCTCACCAGTGTGGATCCTAAAGTCCTCCAGGGGCACAGAGCTGGCCACGCTGCCGATGTGGTTGAGCACATCCTCAGGGATGCCTGTGGCTGGGCACGTCATGCTCTTTGGCTCCCCATCTACATTGAAGAAGCCTGAGAGGGAGAAAGGCTCCATCCACACTGGGTCAGTGGTGGGCTCTGATCCCCCTGGCCAGCCTGCCTCCCCAGGACTGAGGGGCCCATGGCTTCCTAAACTCCACCAGCACTCAGACTCACCCTGAGCCCACCCTTGCGACCTGGGACAGCTGGACAGCCACAGCTGCAGCTCCCCCACAGGCCCAACACCCGCCTCTGGGCCCCAGGGTCACAGCTCATCTAACCCTGCCCCCCAGGGAGGTCCCCTGGTCCCAACCATCCATTGCCCAGGGCTTCCTCTCCCACCTGGCTCTGTCTTCCCTTTCTAGTGAGCACCTGGCCATTCATGCTCAGAGGGTACTGGTATCCTAAACTTGCAGGAATTGGCCCCACACAGCTTTGGGGTCTCCAGGACAGGGCCCACAGCCTCTAGGGTAGGCAATGACAGCTCTCACCCAGGGCCATTCTAGTCCTAATCCCAGTGCAAAACCTCAAGGCCCACGGGAGTCCCTCTGAGCCACACACTGCTCACTCACCGGGCCAGGGGGAGTCCAGCCAGTGCTTTATATGCAGGATCTTTTTATCTTTGGACCTGCCATAAGCCTCCTCACAGATCCGGTCATATTTGGCAATTTCTTCCTGGAATCAGGACAAAGATGCGAACAGAGCAGCAAAGCCCTGAGCAGCCAGAGGCCCAATCCACCTGGACTCATAGGTCCTGGTCCCCATCACTAAGTTCTAGAACTCTCTGTCTCTGACCTGTAGGGACCTTATGGCTAGAAGCCAAAGTCTCAGATTTCAGAGGATCCTGCACAGGTATCACGAGTCTGGGCAGGCCTGCAGTTTGGGGGAGGCCTGCAAGGGGTTTGGAGAAGACTCCAGAAACTTGTAGTCCTTGCTCTCAGAGCAGCCTGAAGGTGGAAGGACCAGCACTCCATAGATAATTATGGGGACAACCCCAGCTCAGGGCTGCCTCCTACAGGAAGCCTGGCTTAGGGCTGGTGTTCCCCCACAATGCAGTACCCACTGTATCCCACCTGGCTGTAATTGCATCCTTAGTTCTTGGACCCCTTTGGTAACAGGGCCCTCTTTGGGACAAGGACCATAGTGGCTACTTCTTTAAATCTTTAGTGTCCAGCCCTGGGCTGGTAACATCTACAATCCCTCCCTAGGGTCCCCACCCAAAGTTTGTCCTGGGCACTCATGCAGCCCACCTGCCCACCTCAAACTCCTGCAGGGTCACCGTGCCCTCAGCAATAAGCTTGTCTGCATACTTCTTCAGCACAGGCACCTGTCTGTGGATCTGCTTGTACATGAGTGGCTGGGTGAACATGGGCTCATCCATCTCGTTGTGGCCACGCCGGCGGTAACAGACCTGCAGGAGCAGCCAGAGGGCTCAGGCCCCCCCCTCTACACTGTGTGGTCAATGTAGCTGCTGCAAAATTGGGGAATGTTGGGCAGGGCACACCCTCTGGGGCCCCTTTGAGCCCCACTATCACCTATCGTCTAATGAATGTCCCATTCCGGGTCTTTGCACAGATTGCCCCTGGTGGCACTAAATCTGTCATCCAAGAAGCACTCCTAGCCCTGAGTGTTGAAGATGCTGAAGACCTGGCTGGCTCAGCACAGCGGGGATGGGCCACCCACTCATGCCTTGGCCTCAGTTCCCAGACCCACCAGGTCCACAACAACGTCTTTGTTGAAGGTGTTTCTCCACTCAGCTGCCACGCTGCACACGTACATCACAGCCTCTGGGTCATCGGCGTTCACATGGAAGATGGGTGCATTGACCACCCGGGCCACATCGGTGGGGTATGGTGAGGAGCGGGCCATCCGGGGGTCGGTGGTGAAGCCAATCTGTAGAGGTAGGAGGAACCTGCTGCACCTCTCAGTTTGCTTAGAATAAGACAGAAGGTGCCAGCCTCGGAGACTGAGCAGGGGGCTGCCTCAAGGTCCACTGAGGTGCTCAGGAGGGATGTGGGACACAACAGGTGACGGCGAGCAGCCCCACAATTAGACACGGCAGCAGCTCCCCCGGGAAAAGCAGAAACACCAGCCGGGTGCACCCTGCTCTTTTTTACTTTGACACACTGGTAGTGAGGAACACAGGCCTGGAAAATCCCAGTCCCAACAGCTGCTAACTGCAACCGGGGGCAAGGCGCTTACATTCCCGCAGCCTCAGCTTCCTCATCTATAAAAAGGGCTCACTCAAATTCCCACCTCACAGGATGTCCAAGGACGATGACATGACTTAATGCAAATAAGGCAGTAGACACAGGGCTTTCTAGACTCAGATGAGCTGTTAGAAGCTCAGCTGCCTTAGAGAAAGGGCACCAAGGTCCCTGTGTCTGAGATCGCCCATGCGGGGTGGCACACAGCCAGCCTCCATGAGGCACTCCCTACATCAGTGCTCCTGTGGTCCTTCCAGCCCTGCCTATCCCTCCCTTTTGTGTCCCCTAATTTCACAGACCAGGGTGCCAAGGCTGGGGAGATCAGGGTCCTGCCTGGGGTCACAACTGGTAAGCAGCATGGCAGTGGGGTCAGAGCCATGACCACCTCACTTTCCCCCAAGCTGCTACACGGATTTCCAGGGATGCTGACGCTGTGAGACCCGGCGTGGAGCCTACACGCTCACCTGGTTATTGACGACAATGTGCACAGTGCCGTTGGTCGTGTAGGAGGGCAGGTCGCTCAGGTGGAAGGTCTCATACACCACACCCTGGCCAGCAAAGGCTGCATCCCCATGAACCAGGATGGACATGACCTGCAGGGCAAGTGTGAGCCAGGAGGGGCTGCATGCCCCAGCCCATGTAGCCCAGCTCCACATCTGTGCTGTGGAGACCCAGGGCCCAGCCCTGCGAGCCCACCCCACAGGGCCCAGGTCCTCAGAGCTCCCGCAGGCGAGCTCACCTTCTTGCCCTGGATGTCTCCACGGTAGAACTGCTCTGCCTTTGTCTTCCCCTGCACCACAGGGTCCACTGCCTCCAAGTGGGAGGGGTTGGCGACCAGCGACAGAGTGATGTTCCTGTTGGTAACACGGTTGATCCTCTCATGGTACATGCCCAGGTGGTACTTGACATCCCCGGAGCCCTGAAGGTGGAGGTGGGAACATGATGGACCCTCCCCTCCCCCACCAGACAGGTAGACACACAGGCAGGTACTGCAGCCCACAGTCAGGCTGGCACGTTCCCCAGATCCCACTGCCTCTGAGGGCCGAGCTGTCCCTTACCCACTCTCTCCTCATCACACCACCCCTCCTCACTGGCCTGGGGGAGGAAGGCAGGGACTCCAGCCTCAGCTCTGAGCCTCTCTGCACGCTGACCACAGAGCAGGAGAGAAGGAGAGCGGGGAAAGCCATCCAGCAGCGGGGAAGGCAGGGAGAGAGGGCAGCGCCTAAGCGTCAGCGCAGAGACCCGCCGGCCAGGCCACCAGCAAACACTGCAGCTGAATCCTCCGACCCCTCACGCCAACGGCAGCAATGAGGGACACACAGCACTTTATGATCCCGAAGTAGGGAAGACTTATGGCATTCTACACAATATCCTAAGCCCAGAAAACACCAAAGACAGCTAAATTCAAACCAATGTGTCATGGGGGAGCAAACCCATGCCCAACGATAGGGGAAACTAATCAAGCTGAGAAAAATATTCATAAACAAATGCAGGCAAAGGGTGAATCCCCTCAATGTACAAAACGCTTTTACAAATTGGGAAGATAAGGCCCAAAAACTCCATCGAAAAATGAGCAAAAGCCACGAGCGGGAATTTACAGAAAAACAGTAATGGCTCAAAAGCATGTGAAAAGATAAGCAACTGAATTCATAACAAAGAAATACATTACAACAAAATCCTTTTGTGCACCTATCATATTGGAAAAGATGAAAGGACTCGAGAATGTGTGGGAGGAAGTGGGGTGGGGGCTCCAGCACCGCCTTGCACCGTGGATGGGCTCGCTGACATCGCCAGCTCCCGGGAGGCTCACTCAGTCCCAGCCCCTTAGCTCCAGCCACTGCACTGCTCAGACACCATCTAACAGATTAACTCATTCACACATGCACAAGGACCCTCATTAGAACAACCCAACGTCCAGCACGAGGGATGCTCCAGCTGTAAGAAGCTTGGGGCAGCCCACAAGGGCAGGCAGGAAACAATGACAACTTGTTAAGTGAAAACAGCAAGGTGCCACCTGGCGTCGCGGCTATGCCCATAGCCTCTTACAAATAAGGCTGCACTGGACAAAGAGGTGTGTTTGCATCTGCATGAAATGTTTCTAGAAGTACACACCTAAATACAACAGATCCACACAAACAAAACTGGCCACAAGAATGGAGTCTTGCAGAGGAACGTATTCTCATTGTATAACCTTTTTTTGTTTGTTGTTTTTACAATGATCAATTTCTTTTTCAGTTGAAAAAAAATAGTAATTTCATTTTAAACATCCTTTGGCCAAGTTTTCCAGTATACACACAGGTCATCTTTGACTCACCACAACTCTTCTGGGGCATGCGCTTTTATCCCTGTTTTACAGAAGAGCAAGCTGAGGTTTAGAGAGGTGAAGGTCTTAGAACAAAAGGAACAGAATGTCAGAAAGACACGGGCTAGAAGCCAGCAGGTGTGGGTCCTAATCACCGCTCTGGCCCAACAGGCCGATGACCTTGGAACAGTCATTTGCATGCATATGTACGCACGCGAGCACACACAAACACACACCAGAGAGAGAGCAGGCTGGAGACAGCAGGAAAGACAGTCCTGAGGGCAAAGGGACACAGAGGAGGGAGTGACAGGCTCACATCCCAGAGGACCTAGAGAGCCACCGAAAGGGAAGATGGGCAGGACTTGGAAAGAGGCCAGGCAGTCTGGGCTGAAGGCCTCCCAGGGAGGGGGTAGGAGCAGGAACAACATTTCCTCAGCAGGCCGATGAGCACAGAAAACCATCCTGACTTCCCAAGGCTCTGCTGGGCAAACAAATGAGCAAGGGAGCCATTCCTGGCTGGTGGACAGGACTTTGGGCACGGAGGCACAGCCACAGGAGCAGAGCTGAGCAACTTCCAGCAAGCCTTTGCACCTCTGGGCCTCAGTTTCCCTAGCTCAAAACAGGAAGGGAGACCCAGATTATCTGTGGGCTCTCCCAGCTACCACAGAACAGACTGCAGCTTTTGCTCCAAAAAGCCTTAGGGGCGCCAGGCAAACACCCGGCCTCTCTCCTGCAGGCTTCTCCACGTGCATCCATCTCAAGGTTTATCTCAACCTGGAAGCTCCTGGCCCAGCCCCTCCCCAGTCCACCTTCCAAATATCCAGCTCTCCAGGGCTGCTGGGACCTGGGCATGACACCCACCTCATCCGCCGCCTCCAGCTTGGGGTCAAACTGGCAGAAGATCTGCTCCAGGTCCTTGCGGATCACGTTGGCCAGCACGTTCAGCCTGCCCCTGGAGCCAGAGGGGCCGGGCTCTCACCTGGCAAAGCCCGTAGGCCTCAGGGTCCCCTCCCCCACTGTGGAGGCCTGGCACAGCCCCTTCATGCCCAGAGCCCTCCTCAGGCCACCCGATCACCAGGCACCATCCTCTCCTGCTGCCACAACAGCCTGAGGCCTGAAGCCCCATGTGTCCTTCCTGCCTCAGGCCTCTGGGCCAGTTCTGCCTGACCCTCTGACCAGACACAGGCATTCCCAGGCCCCCCCATGACAAACCCCATGCTCCTGGCAAGCCAGCTACGGATGCGAACCCCTGCACCATGCATTTGGATGCCCTCATGCTGATGTGGCCCTGGGCTCGCCCAACCACAAGAAACTCCCTGGTCACAGGAAAGGCCCAGGGCCCTTCCCTCAGGCTGCTCCTCATACCCTCACACATCCACTCATCAGGACCCCTGGCCACAGAGGTGTCCGTCCCCCAGGCTGCAGTCCCCCTCTTGCTTCCCCACAGGCTCCAGCTCAGAGGTAATGCCACAATGCTGAGCAAGCCTCCCAGGTCTTCATCAAGGTCAAGGGAAACAGGCAGTCAGCTTGCAGCCAGGTCAGAGACCCTCAGCTCACCTCCACAGACCTCCCTCTGGGAGACACAACCTGGGACCACTTACTCAGGCCCTGCCCTCCCTTCCCTAAAAGAAACCCCTCCACCTCTTCTTGTCCACAGGAGCCTCAAGAAGCATAACGTACCCCTTTCTGAAATCTCACCCTTGCTAGGGACAGTGGCAACACGGGCAGAGAGAGAGGGCGCCTGATACCCTTGTTAGTCCCACACCCCGGGTGACTCTGGCCGAGTGCCCGGCAATTTCTATGATGAGCAGGCCAGGCCCAGGGACTCAGAACTTTCCAGGACACCCACCTCTACCCCCAGGTCCCACCAACACCCCTGCTCTTATTTCCATCTCATCCCCCCACCTCCGTCCCCTGGGCTGGAAGACAATGGCCAAGGTGCCAGTGGGAAAGAGGGCCCACCTGTGTGGCATCCCCAAAATGACATTCTCGATTCCCATCTCGCTGGATTTGTCAATGATGGTCTTGAGGGCAGGAATCATCACTTCACAGCCCTCCAGACCAAACCGCTTCTCTGAGGACCACTTCCGGGCCAGGAAGTCTTCAAACCTGCTTGGGAAGAGGAGGGGGAGAGGAAAGGGAAAGGGATGGAGAGGGATGGGACTGGGGCTCACGGGGGCTGCTCATGAGTGCTCAGAGCTGAATGCCCAGGACAGAGGAAGCCATAAAGTCTCCTTCCATCTACATGGTCCAGGGCCCACCATGGATACCACACCTGTCCCACCTAGCAAGGAACACAAGGTTAGAGGAGGCTGGAAATCTTCCCAGCTGAACCAAAGCCTCTGCCTACACCCTTCCTGGCTGCCACACCCTCTTCCTCAAGCCAAACTTCTCCAACGGGCCACCGCCCACCCGCTCCTAGCCCACTACCCTCCTGCCACACTCAAAGGGCTCTCTCGCCAAGTCCCAAAGATCTCCACCCAGCCGAATCCAATCCCAGCTCACACGTCACTGTTCAGGAATCTACTTTGCATCCAGCAGCTGAGTCAGGTGCTCCCCAAACCCCTGCAGCCCTGGAGGACCCAGCTTCAGAAAAGTCCAGTGGGCTGACAGGCAGTGCTGCCACACTCACTCCACACCAGGGACAACTTTCTGCCCAAACGTTCCCACAGCCACTTCCCGCCACTTCTGGCCTGGCTCAGTGACCCTGCCGTCATGTTCTCCTAGAGCCTCATCCCTGCCGCCTGACCTGCTTTGCCTTGAGCCAGCTCTTGGCCAAACTGCCTGCACACCTGGTCCCAACTTTCCTCCCTGCAGCCAGGGGTGAGGCCGATCCAGTCCTGCCTTCCTGTGGCACCATCCTGCTCTCTTAGCCAGGCCGGTCTCATAGAGCCCTGGAGCAGGACCTCCAGTCACTCAGCCCTCTGGGTGGTACCAACCTCATGGAGCGCACCAGCCGGGCCAGCAGTGTCCGCTTCTCCTCGCTGGAGAACTGCATCACACCAGGGGTCTCAAACTTCTGCCGGATCCACTGGCACTGCTCCACATCATTGATGAACATGAACTCCAGGCCGATGTGCTGGCAGTAGGTGTTCTGGGGAGACACATTGGGACCTCATGAGGAGCGGGAAGAGGGATAGCTGACATCCCTGCTGTGTGGAACAAAAAAGACAGTGCCTTCCCACCCTCTGGCAAGCTCCGGAGAGCTGCTTCAGCTGCGCCCCACACACCCGCCTGTGCTCACCTCCAGGCGCCGAATGATCTCCCGCAGAGAGAGAGTGTTTTCAGAGCCCCCGATGAAGGTGGTCATGGGCAGCTGGAACTCCTTGTCAAGGTCAGCCTCCTGCAGGTCATAGAAGGCTGGAGAAGGAAGCGTGGCCGAGCCCCCGGCAGCAGAGTGGAGGGAAGGAGGTCAGGCCCAGGTGGAGCCCCACAGTTTCCCCAGACCGCCCAGTCTCCCCAGTACTCTCCCTCTGGGTCCAGCCTGGGGAGCAGGGGTGAGAGTCACCCCAGGGTGGCAGGGTGGACAGGCCTCTCAAGCTTGATCACATGGGGCACCAGCTAGGGAAGGTGGCAGGCATCCTTCTCAGGGAAAACAGGCAGTACACAGGGAAGTGGAAAGGGGGCCCTGTGGGCTGCTCTCTGGGCCCTATGGATTCCTGAGGATCAGGCTGTCCCCAGGCCCCATGAGCCCCTTCCCAGGTCCCCCACACAGCACTGCCATGGCCATCCCAAGGAAGGGTCCTCAATCTTACCCAGTTTATCGATGGTTGTGATCAAGTCTGAGGGCACAAAGGAGTCCAGGTCTGCATCCAGAATGCCCAGGGGATCCAGCTGGGCCACGTGGTGACCCCGGATCTGGGAGCAGGGAACAGAGTAGGGCAGGGCTGGGACCCAGCTGGACAGACCTCCTTCAGGGTGAGGCTCTGGGCCCCAGCCCCTATCTCCCCACTTCTAAATGTCAAGCTTCCTTATGTCTCTACCCTGCACCACTGCCTACGAGACCCCAGCCACAGCCAGGAAGGTGACAGGAGCCCAGCCTGGTTTAGAAGTACAACATGCACCTGGCAAAACAGAAAAGGACCTATGCACACAGGTGTTCACTGTGGTGCCACTGGTAACAGTGAAAGTCTAGAAACTTCCCCACTGTCCATTAACAGGAGACAGGCACAAAGATATGGGCGATCCACACGGGAGCACTCCAGGGTCAATGAAAGGAATGAGGAAAATCCCCATCTAATACTACAAGGGACTCTTCAAAAAATATCGTTAAGCAAAAAAGCAAATTCTGGAAAAGTGTGTATGGTGAACTACCCATTATCTAAGAGAGAGGAGACACAGATAAATATATGCATTAGAAGAGCAAATCATAAAACAGAAAAACTATAAGAAAAATTATCTACCCATTTTTAGACTGCATTCTAGCCTGGGCAATAAAACAAGAATCCCATTCTCTCTCCCTCTTTCTTTCTCTCTTACATTCTTTTTTTTTCTTTCTTTCACTCTCACTTTCTTTCCTCTTTCTTTCAAAAAAAAACAAAAAAAAAAGAAAAATTATCATCTAGGGGAGGGGACAAAATAGAATATACAGGCAGGGCTAGAAGCCAGATTTTTAAGACTTATCTTGCTTTGAGGATTTGATTTTCTAACCTTATAAATATTTTACATTAATATAAAACAAAACTAAGTCTTACAAACTGAAAGTGAAATGAATCAAATGAATAAGTATGTCCACTTAGTGGCATAAGTACACAGAGAGGGACTATTCTAATTGACTAATGGAATATTCCCTAAAGACAAACAGAACTGCAGAAAAACATTCATAAAGTCCTTTCTATTACCAGTCAGTAGTAATCACGTTAGAATTGTTATTCCAAGACTGCTGCATGTGGGCTATGGGAAATCAAATAAGCCATTGTACTGGCATCTTTGAGAACCTCTATTTTTGGAATCTCTAAAAGGCAATGGTGCCATAAGATTGATAGGATCAAGGACAAACCCCGAGTCCCTCATTTGCAGCATGTTAGAAGCATCGTAAACCCTTTCCTGGCTCTGATTCCTGAAAGGGCCCAGAAGTGATGATCAAACCAATAGCAGGAAACAGCCAGAGACCTGGGCAGTTCTGGAATAGGCAGAAATGTACAAGCTGAGCTTGGAGCATCTTTTATACTGACATCAAGGGAGTGTTCAAACACCGCTAGTGCTGGGAATAAGGACAGGTTTTGAGCAACTGCAAGGATAGTATATCTAAAGCAGATTGAAAACTCATCAAATATGTTTACACTCATGCATTCATATGAATCCAAAAAAAGGAAGATAAACCTTCACTAGTCACTTTGGAGTGTGCTGGGAAATCACCTCATAATTTTGAAAATCAGTGAATAAAAAAAAAAAAAAAGCAGTGATCCTGTCTTTCCTATACAACCTCCACCTCAGGATAAACAGTTAACAAAGGAGGTTTCTCCTGATAGCAGGACTTTAGGTAATAAAGAAGGGAAAACAGAATTGGCATATCACCACTTCTGCAACCCCTAGTGAGTTAATGGATCTAGGAAGTCACTATCCACAGCTGCTAACTGCTCAAGTGCCATCACCACCACCACCAGGAAACTGATTTTGAAAAAAAATCAAATCTCTATGGGATTGAGCCTCTAGATCTAATTGTCAAAGGACAGAAATCACATGGGACAATGGGATGGATGCAATGACATCATGAGGAAGCCATCAGCAAAATCCAGACTCGGGAAAACCCTACAGGACCAACCACCTGATTTTTCTACATCATTAAAAGAAACAGAGAGGAACCTGCAGAGTACAAGAGACGTAAGAGCCACATTAGCCTATTACAACCTGTGGATTTAGCTGGATCCTGCTTCAAACAAGCAGTAAAAAGGGTCACACCTGTAATCCCAGCACTTTGGAAGGCCAAGGCGGGCAGATCACTTGAGATGAGGAGTTCAAGACCAGCCCTGCCAACAAAGTGAAACCTCGTCTCCACTAAAAACACAAAAATTAGCTGGGCATGGGGGCACGCTCATGTAATACCAGCTACTTGGGAGGCTAAGGCAGGAGAATCACTTAAACCCGGAGGGCAGAGGCTGCAGTAAGCCAAGATCGCACCAGGCACTCCAACCTGAGTGATAAAGTAAAACTCCGTCTCAAAAAAAGAAAAAAAAAAAAGAAACCACAGGACAAAAGGCAAACACAAATATCAACTGCATATTTGATATTAAGCATTGTTATTATGTTTAGATGTGATAATGGTATCATGGCACATTTTTTAAAGAGCCCTTTTCTCTAGACATACATACTGAAATGTTCAATGAATGAAATAGTATATCTGGGATCTGCCTCAAAATAATCCAGCAGTGAGCGGGGTCTAAGAGGGAAATTGATGAAATAAGACTGGCCATGATTGATGGGTGGTAGGCTCACTACATTATCCTTCTGTCCCTTTTTTTTTTTTTTTTTTTAGTCTCGCTCTGTCACCCAGGCTGGAGTGAAGTGGCACGATTTCGGCTCACTGAAACCTCTGCCTCCCAGGTTCGAGCAATTCCCTGCCTCAGCCTCCTGAGTAGCTGAGATTACAGGCACGTGCCACCATGCCTGGCTAATTTTTTTTGTATTTTTAGTAGAGACAGGGTTTCACCATCTTGGCCAGGCTGGTCTTGAACTCTTGACCTTGTGATCCACCCACTTCGGCCTCCCAAACTGCTGGGATTATAGGCGTGAGCCATCACATCCAGCTCCTTCTGCCTTTTATATGTTTGAAAATGCCCATAATGCAGTGGGTTTTTTCAGCACAGTGTGCAGGTGATTCTAACCAGAGCTGAGCCTGCTACTGGCCTGTAAGAGGCCATAGCCCTCCTGGTGGGAGCTCATCCACACCAGGCACAAGAGAGTAACACACCTGAATCCAGAGGCCACCCTGCCAGGAAACCTCTCTAATGCCTCCTCTTGGTTAATCAAAGAACAAAGAGCTACTGAAAGGCTGAGACCTGTGCTTACGAGATAAGTCCCTCAAGTAGCACCTTGAAGGCTTCCCTGTATTTAATATACAGTTTTACATCCTGTTCTCCATTTTTGAAGTCAAGGGTTAGATCACTGTCTGCTTCTTTTAGCCAGCCAGGAAAGATACAATACAACTAGCTTCTGTTTACTCCCAGGTGGCCCACAATTGATGGGTCCTCAGGCCAGCAAGGGAGCCCAACCCTGCTCACCTTCCCTTTCCATCCCTGGGTGGCTGGTGTACAGGGAACTCAGTTCCATCCCACACACTGAGCACCTCATTCAGAGGCAAAGCATCATTTCCATTTGCTAATGCCCCCTCTCACCTGGCCATGCAGTGGCTTGCTGCTGCCTCACATTTCCCTGACAGAATACCTCCTGCTACCAGTTCCCAGAGATATTCCAAATGATTACACTTTTTATGGCCTGAACGCCAGAGCAGTCCTCCAATTAGTCCTGTTCAGTCAACAACAAAAGCACAGACCGTCACTGGGGCTCTGGAAGAGCAGGGGCCCAGCCTAGGAGAGCCTAAGTCTCCAGGAGGAGCAGCTGGCGGTAGAGAATTGTTTACTGAACCAATCACTCATAAACATCAATTAGGCACCTGCTGTATCAGTCCCTGTTCTCTTGGGATGCCCATTCTAGAGGAGAAAACAGAATTAACAAGGGTTAATCTACTCACCCCTCATTCAACAGGCTCTGGAACTGATTTCCTACTAAGTGTTCCACCACGTATTCAGGGCATGGTGTGTGCAAGGGGACAGACCACAAGCACTCAAGTCAGTATGCACAAAAAAAATTTCAAGCAGGTGGAAAGTGCTCTGAATGGCGATGTGGCAAAGACTGGCTAGAGGAGGGGGTGCCACCCAGTAGAGGACAAGGAGAAGGCCTCTCTGGGGAGATGATGTTGGAGCTGAGACCCCTTCCCTCAGTGCCTGGCCACACCCCAAAAGCCAGTGCAGCCTACCAGCCTGTGCCTCAGCTGCCCCTCACCTGGTAGGCCCGGATCAGGGACTGCACGGCCAGGTGGTCCTCCACCAACTTGCTGGTCTTGGTTCGGCTTGAGACTGCAGACCTGCTCTCATGGGCAACAGAAGGGGGCTGTGGCTGAGCAGAGCCGGAAGACGCTTCCTCACTGGCTTTCCGGAAGAAGTTGTCCCAGGACTGGGCAGGGCAGAAGTAAGAACACAGCCAGGTCAGGGTCTGGGAAGAGTCAGGGGTGGCCCAGGCTGGGGCCCCAGGGGATGTCAGGTCTTCCTTGGGGATCACACCTCTCAGGGCCTTCCCAGGGTGCCTGATGGACACACAAGGATGTTCCCTGCAGAACTGTTTATAAAAAAGACAACGTGAAAACAACCTACATGGCTCTCAGTAGGAAACTGGCTAAATCATGCTTTCACATTTAGAATCTGGAAGATTACAGTCTTTTTAAAAAAGGTGTGTTTGGTATTGTGGATATGGAATATTGCTAAGATATGCTTTAAAGTGAACGAAGCAGAAGAGGACGTACGACTGCTATTCTCCATGTAGAAGCAAAAAGCAGATGTGCACATACACAGGCACTTGCGTGTGTTTTCCAGAAGAACACGGTAAAAGCGCTTTTCTCCATGCACTCCCATACAGCACTGGTGGGAGACTCAGTTGGTACAATCCCCATGGAAAGCAATTTGGCAATACCCATCAAAATTACACACACAGCCACTCCTGGACCCAACTATTCCACTCTGGGGAATTTATCCTAGAGATGGCTGTGCAGCTGCAAGATGATGAAGGTGTAAGATGATGCACTGCAGCACTGTTCACCACAGCCAGAGATTGGAAGTGAACCAGATGTCCGTCAGCAGGAATGGGGGTGGCACACATATGCAATGGAATACAACACAGCTGGACAGAGTGAACAGTGAGACTCTTTATGTACTGACGTGGAAAGATCTTGGAGATACATCACCAAGTGAAACAGCAAGAAGCAAAACAGTATGTGTTACAGATTTGTCTCCTTTTGCATAAAGGGAGACAAATCCAGAGTTAACATTTGCAGCAAGTTTACCTAAGGCAAGTCTTGGAAAGGATACAGATGACACTAAGTTAGCGGACAGTGGGAACTGAGCAGATGGGGATAGATTAGGAGGGAGCTTTCTGACTGTAACTTCTTATACCCTCTGGTTATGGATCATGTGACTGCACTGCTTTCCACTTCAAGGGGTCAAAGAGCAACTTCACTTTTCACCCTCCCATCTGATTTAATTTTTTTTCTTTACCATCAGTGAGCGTTTATTAGCTCAATACGTACATAAACACATATGTCCCTAATTACATACAAGGGGCCATATGGAGACAGCAGAGCAGGACAAAGGGGCACCGCAGGGCTCAGGTGTGGCTGAGCAGGGCATGGCGAGAGCCTCTCAATCAAGACCAACACCCACTGGTTGGTTCAGCAACGGGAAAGCAACAGGCTTTGATGACTGAGGACCAGAGAGGCAAAGAAACCTGCCCAGGGTCACATAGCAGGTAAGCTGCTTCTCCCCATTGCCCCACAACAGCCCGGCCCCCGGGACTTCCCTCCCTTGCAGTGGCCCAGGGCAGGGTAGGGGTGCCGACCTTGTGGACACTCTGGGGGTTTTCCAACCAGGCGAAGTACATCTCCTCCATATAACTGGAGCCGCCTCCATCTTTGCTGCTTGGGAAGGCGGCTGGTGGCCCAGAGGACCTGCTGCGCCAGCCAAACACCGGGACATCATGTGCAGCCAGGAGCCTCGCGGCCTGTGCCCCAAGACGGGATGGCAGCAGCCTCAGCTGACTCATTCTGGACATAGACAATGAAGGAGAGGCATAAACAACAGGACCAGGACTGAAGAGGCTCTGCCAAGCCACTGTCCACTCATCAGCCTCGCCAATCCCACTGGGCAGACGGTGCTGGGCTAGGCAGTGATGAGACAGTGGGAATGCGACACTCTCCCAGCCCCCTAGGCCCACTGTCTGGTGCGAGCCCCTGGCTCAGTAAACTCCATCAATAGACACTGAACAGCCCTGAGCCCCAGCCCTGCGGTGCCTCACTCACCCCAGACCACACTCCTTCTCCTTCCCTGATAGTCCCTAAAGCCTGTGCAGAGACATGAACTGCCCAGGCCCTGCCTCAGGGAGCACCCAGCCTAGGTCCTGGACAGACCTGGAGGGACCCTCTAGCACCCAGCTTAGGTCCTGGAGCCCACTCAGAGAGCCACAGGGCAGGTGCAGGGAGTACCCCCAAGAAGGAGTGGGTCACAGGCCCACCACCCTAGAACCAGGGCAGCGAGTCCTCCAGGGGCCGGGTATGCCATGCATGGTCACGGAAAACCAAGGACAAAAGCATCCAGTGAGCACAGGTGTCGGGGGTGATAGAGACACACTATCTCAGGAGGCCTGTGGCTCTAGTCATTGTGACCAAAAGTGTCCAGTGACTCCCTGTGACTACAATATTGGCCCAGAGTGCCCTCCCTCCCAGGCCCTGCCAGAAGGCTGGTGACACCCGCCCCAACAATGGCCCCACTTCACTGCAGGAAGGGCTAAGGTTGGGAGAAGCAGGAAGAGTAGAATGGAAGGTGGCCCCAGGCCCAGCCCAGCCCTTGGACTGGAGCTGCCCTCCCTGGCTCTATACTCTGGACACCTTGAGAACTTACACCCAGGACCAGTGCCACTCAAGACAGTTAACAGCCCAGGGAGGTACAGACTGGAAGCCCACCCAGGCCAAGGGGAACCAGGACCTGCAGCTCATCTCATTCCACTCTGTCACCTGTACCTTCCCAGGGAAAATACCTAAATCCTGGGCTTTCAGTGATGGGGGCTTTCTCCATTCCTCAGAGGGTAAGAGTTCTAAGCGCCTCTGCCAATCCTGGAGAGGCTGGATCCCCAGATCCCCCTATCCAGGCAGGTTAGGGATTGGTAGGGCCCACTAAAGTCCCAAATCATCCCATACCTCTGCCACCTCATCCTACACAGGATGTGTAAAGCAGGACCTCTGTTCCCCCACGCTACAACTGTGAGCAGAACCCCCTCCTCTGCCCCAGCACATTCACTGCCTGGACATAGAGCAGCTCCCTGTGAACACCAGCTAATGCCCTCCTGCCCAGAAAGCCCAGCTTGTAAGCTAGGTACAAGAACCACCCCACCAGGGATTGTACAACCAGGAGGAGTCTGCTACCCCTGGACAGCTGAGGCCACAGAAAATATGCATTCTCAGGTAAAACTGGCTCCCAAGTACTGCCCAGGCCGGTCAGGTGTGCTTAGCCAACAGGCCACCTGTTGCACTCTTCTGCCTCACCCCTGCCATCAGCTCAACCACGTCACCAAGAATTCACTGGCTAGACTTTCCACTAAAGGTCAGGCCCCACCAGAGGGCAGGGCTCAGCTCTCCTCCTAACTCACTTGAGCCAGAAGAAAGGGGTGATGTCACCTCCATGGAGGGAGGACAGGCTCCTGGGGCAACCAGCAGCAAGCCTGAACAGAGAAAATTTACAAAACAAAAAAGATTCCACTGCTGGGAGGAAGGAGGTGGGCTTGGCAGCCTCTGAGCACCCCAAGCTTCCCTCCCACAGGCTCAGCCCCTGAGGCTTCCGGCCATGTGGCCCAGCCCACCAGCCAGTGATGCGGAGCCCTACAGTGCGCTTGGAGCAGACTCCCCTTGGAGCAGCACCTCTCCAAGCACCAGTCATGAGCTCTGGGGTCAGGCAGCCGGGGTCCCAACTCCTGTTCTGCCTCTGACCATCCCGGAGGCCTGGGCAAAAAGAAGGCTGTGCCAGCCCAGCTGGCCACTGGGCCCAGGAGCTCCTGAAGCATCAGGGAGAATCTTTTGGAGCATCAGAAAGAATCCAACAACCCAGGATGCTTTATCATCCCCAGTCTATGGCAAAGGAAACCAAATACCAAGACCATCATCATGGGAACAAACCTAATAGGCACCGTCAGGAGCACTGATTCTGGGACAGATACTGTGCTCATTTAATCCTCTCAACATCCCATGAGGTGGGCACTCATATCAGTTCCACTTTACAAGAGGCTAAGCTGGTGAGTGATGGGGCTGTGTGGGTTCCAGGGACTGTGCCCTGCTCACTGCAGTCAGGATGTAAGCCAGACTTCTCTTAGAGACGCACTTCCCATCAGCTGAGACAGAGCTGCTTCCTCTGCCAGCCCCACTCCCACCCACCCCCACAGGGGAATGGAGCAGCTTGGGCCAGATAGGGACAAAGTCTGGCTGTGTCCAGAATGGCCCGATGCAGGAACACCGTGTTTTATAAACATTGAACAGTCTGGGTCGGCCACTGGGCACTGCTGTGGCCTTGACCCAGCCTGGCAGGAGGGCAACCTGCCGCCCACCCCCACCTGCATCCCTGCAGGGCATGAGGGCTCAGTATCTAAAGCCAGAGCCCAAGCTAGCCCTGTTAGCTCCTGCCTATACAGTCGAGGACAGCAGAAAGGAGTGAAAGTCAGGGACCCTGTGCATCCCTCTGCTCAGTCCAGACTCCAGCAGAGTTGCCCTGGGTATCTCTTGGGGGGTCTCTTCTCTGAGGACAAGGTCACACAGCATCCCAACCCAACGCATCTCAACCCAACCTCAGAACCTCAACCCAACCCCAGAATACTCCCAACACTAAGACTCCCACACATGACCCTGTCTGGGGTGCCCTGGTGAGGACTGCTCCCTAATGCATCCATTGCAGAGATCAGTAAATCGAGGCCGGAAGGGTTCTCCCCAGAGGGCCCTCCAAGCTGGGCAGCAGCAGATCTACGCTGACCCCACTTTCTGAGAATCGGATGAGCTTTGCTCGGCAACAAACCGCAACTCTAGTTTGCCAAACCCAAGAGAAGGGAAGGCAGGCCAGGGTCTGAGACAGGGGCTGGACACCGAAGGGGTGTGCTCATTTACCTGGAAGAGATGAAGGGCCTGGGCTAAAGCCCAGAAGTGGGAAAAGTACAGAAGCAGATGGGGCCTGTTTCAAGACACTGGGAAGGGGCTGTTAGGGCCCGCCTGAGCCAGGTGGCTGAGGGGCGTCAGAGGGATCTTTCCGGTTCGGCGAATGCATACTGCAGCCTGCTGTGGCCTCGGGATTATCCCGTCCCCCTCCCACATCTCCCTGGGGATGGAAGAAGCACTTCCCATGCTAGCAGCGACCTCAGGCCATGCCGCCCTCTCTCGGGCCTCAGTTTTCTCATCTGTGATCGGAGACTGCGGTTAAAAACGTCTATTAGGTTCCCTGGAAGTCCTGAGACTTCGAAGCTGCCTGAGGGTCCCACCAAGAGCACAGAGCTGACCCTTCCCATCCCTGGCGCGGCTCTCGAGGCCCTGGGCCCTTCCCTGGCCACAGAAGGCGCGGGGCAGTCTGCAGTCCTCGAGCTGGAGAAACCCACCACAAGCGCCCGCTCCTCTGCGCAGGACCCTGCACTGGCCGGGTCGGACGCACGAAAGGCTGGGGGTCCCGGGGGAGGCCGCGGCCAGCCAAGGGCGGAGCCAAGGTCACGGTCTCTTCCCCCTCCCCCTCCCCCGGCGGGGCCAGGCTCCAGGCTGCGGGCAGCGGCGCCCCAGGACCCGAGAGAGAGGAGCCGGGGGCCGGTCCCCAGGACGGCGGGAGGAGCAGCGGCGCAGGGACCGGGAGGGGGCGAGCCGCCGCGCTCACCGGGCGGGCGGGCGGAGTCCGCGCTGCGGCGAGGTCCGGAGGCTGCAGGTCAGGGGGCTGCGCGGAAGGGGTGCGCGCGCGCCGTGCCAATTACCTGGGTCACGTGATGCAGCCGCCCACGGGCGCGCGCCCCAGAGACTCCGCGCGTCTTGACGTCTCCATGGACGCCCCGCCCCGTGCCTGGCGCTGTCCGCGGTGCTGGCGACCCAGGCCCGAGGTCGCCCAAGGCCGAAGGGAGGACTCCTCTCTGAGACCGCAGGGTGGGGCTGAGGCCCTGAACCCCGTGTCCTCGTCCTAAAACTAGGACGAATGTACCAGAAGACAAGCAGCCTTTGTGTGTAGAAGAGGATAGGTTTTGTTTTGTCGTCTGTAAAATGGGAATGCTATGAAAAGTTCCACTCTCTTAGGGATGTTTTGAAAAAAAGATGAGACAATGCGTGAAAAGTGCTTACCCTAAATCTGATACACATTTTACCCATTCATCCTCCCAGTGATGGTAACCCAAACTGTCTTCACCACCCTGTGGCCACAAACAAGGCTGCAGTGAACATCTTCATACACATTCCCTTAGGATCCTGCGTGGAAATTTCCCTGGGATAGAGATCGGCTTTCTAATTATTACCAGAATAGCAGATGCAATGTCCTATTATTGTTTTATTCTGCATCTCTCTCGTTATCAACGATGTGCATCTCACGTTGTTTGTTAGTTTGGGGTTGTCTGTTGTACTTTTTTCAGCTTTCTGTTGGGTTTTGTTCTCATTTAAATGCAGGGGTTCCTTGTATGGAAACAACATGCCTGTGGTTAGAGTTGCTATCAACTCTCCCCTGGATTATTGCAGTAGACTCCTAACTGGGTTCTGTGCTTCCACACTTACAGTCTTGAATTTTATCTCAAAACTACGGTATGCATTTCACAAGAATATATTCGAATACATATCAAACCAATTAATATGGTTACTTGTCAGGGGAGGAGGATAGGGAATATGGATATGAGTTAATTAATCAATTACCAGATCAATGCTGACAGAGTGCCACGAAGAAAGGAATACAACTAACTTCTGCACCTGAGGTCTCCTAAAAGCTATTTATTTGGAGATAGGGGTTCATATGGTCAAGAATCTTCAGCACTTAGCACAGCACCAACTCATGGTATTTTTCAGTAAATACTTGTTGAGTAAATGAATGAATGAATAAATTGACACTTGACTTGGATCCTGAACGATGAGTAAGATTTTATCTGGTGCAGAAGGGCAAGGTTCATTGGGAATTCTTTGGACATAAGCACCAAAAATGACCTGGCTAGCTTCAGCCAAAAAAGAGTTGATATGAAGGTTGTGTACAAGACAACAACTCACAGAATCAGAGGAAACTGAAAATTTTACTTCAGGAAGCAGGGCTGAGCCATAGAGAAACTGTCTCTTCAAGGTTCTTCTGATGTTCAAAATTTAAATTCCAGGTGAGAGGCAGTAAAGTACTTGCAGTAGAGATGGAGCAAGGTGGCCAGATTTGAGAGACTTCTGGGGATCAGCTCCAGGGGTTTAGTGGTTGACCAGGTATAAGAGTGGGGACATAGATAACTCATAGGCATCTGGCTTTAGTGACTTGGGCACAGTGGAACTTCCCAGTGAGCTAGGAAAAGGCGAAGATGCAGTTTGGGGAAATAGTGGAAAAGTTTACAAGTCAGAGTCACCAATAAACCACTTAAGAAAGATGAAGAGTGTGACACAGAGCAGCAGGCAGGAACAAGGCTCCTTGCAAATCAAAAGGCTTCAGAGCCTTTTAGCCTTCCAGCCTAATTGATGTTCTGCTAATTGCATTGATTAAAGCAAACATTTGGGACAATCAACGCTCCCATGAGGGTGGCTGCCATTCTCAGAAGCCTGAGAGGATTTGCTGCAGTGGCTGTAGGCTTTGCAAAGATCTTCCGAAACAGACACCTTTATTATTTCCTGTGCCTGTGGCATGCGTGTGTGTGTGTGTGTGTGTGTGTGACAAAACATGCAAGTTTTTATTTACTCTGATTGTACAGAACTTTAGTGATACAGAAGGATACAGAACAAAATGTGAAAAGCCCCCTTCCACCTGGCCCAACCTCACCTCTTTTTTTCCTCCAGTAACTACTGGCCAGTTTGGCAAACATTTTTACAAAATTGCTTATGTATTTATATCCATATGCCTATACAAATATATGCATAAAAACATAAAATAGATCACAGTAGAATATGGTTCCACAACTTGTTTCATTTTTTCCCTTGTCTTAAAGATTTTTATTTCAAACTCTGTATGTGTAGGACCACCTCATTCATTTTCGTGGGTATGTTGTATTCATTGCAGGGATGTATGATGACTGTATGTCACTTCTCTCCCATTGAATGAACATTTCCATTTCTTTTGACATTTACAGAAAAAAAAGGAGAAAAGAGTCCTCCTCTATATTCCCTTTAGTACATGCACAACTACTACGATAACATTGATTTCTAAATGAAGTTTAATAATGGGTCAAAAGACGTATATGCTTTAGAATTTAATATGCATAATAAATATCTACTAAGACCATTCCAGTGAATACTTCCTCATTAGTGTTTTTGAGTTCCCACTCCCTTATATCCTTGCCAAGATTTGTTATTATCAGTTTTAATTTATGCCAATCTATTTTATTTTATTTTTATTTTTTTTTGAAAGAAAGAAAAAGAGAGGAAAGAAAGTGAGAGTGAAAGAAAGAAAAAAAAAAGAATGTACGAGAGAAAGAAAGAGGAAGAAAAAGAGGGAGAGAGAACAGGATTCTTGTTCTACTGCCCAGGCTAGAATG
>CAUYLG010028454.1:0-78974 GCA_963573385.1 Cacajao melanocephalus | reverse complement strand
AATAAAATATTGGTTGGCTGCTTGTTTGTTATTTTCATCTCTTATTCCTTCCTGTCTCCATTGTTAAACACAATTATTGGCATAATAGAGGTTTTTAATACCCATTTTTAGACTGCATTCTAGCCTGGGCAGTAGAACAAGCATCCCGTTCTCTCTCCCTCTTTTTCTTCCTCTTTCTTTCTCTCGTACATTCTTTTTTTTCTTTCTTTCACTCTCACTTTCTTTCCTCTCTTTTCCTTTCTTTCAAATAAAAATAAATAAATAAATAAATAAATAAAATAAAAATAAAATAAAAAAAAATAATAAATTTTAAAAATTCATCAATTATTCCTTCATATCAAATATCCCCTTAGTATTACATTTCCTTAATTATATATGTTTAAATAGTTGGTTTGTTCAAATCAGGATCCAAACAAGGTCTACCCATTATATTAGACTGACATGTTGTCATTTTTTTTTTTTTTTTTTTTTTTGAGACAGGGTCTTGCTCCGTCACCCAGGCTGAAGTGTACTGGAGTAATCATGGCTCACTGCAGCTAAATTTTTAACTTTTCTTTTGTAGAAACAGCGTTTTACTATGCTGACCAAGCTGGTCTTGAACTCTTGGCCCTAGGCAATCCTGCACTTCAGCCTCCCAAAGTTCTGGGATTACAGGTGTGAGCCACCATGCCTGGCTGATATGTCTTTTGTCTCTTTTTTTACCTAAAGTTTCTCCTTTTAGCCCTTTATCCCCTTGCTATTTGTTGAAGAAACTGGGTAATGTTTTCTGCAGAGTTCTCCTCTTTTTGAATCTTCTCATTGCATCCCTGTAGTGCTGTTTACCATGTTCCTCCCTCCCTGAATTTCCTATAGATTGGATGTTAGATTTAGTGGCTACATCTGATGCAGGTTTTGTTTCTTGGCAAGAACATTTCATAGGTATGCCCAGTGCATACACAGGGCAACTCATAGATGCCCAGATGTGTTATAAATTTCCATCAGGGGGCACCTGATGCTCAGGTGTCTCTCGAGATGTCAGCCACCACTGATAATCAGTACCTAGATCCATTATTGCACTAAGGTTTCTCAAAAGGGTAAGAGTCTGGCTGTATTGTTCCTTTTTAATTTATTACCTGGAATATTTCTATAAAGAGAAATTTTCCCTCATCAACTATTTGGGTCCCTCTGAGGTACAATTTGGAAGGGAAATCACCACATGCCATTTTCAGACTTGTAGGGTAGAGGAAGCCAGGGAAAAGAAGCAAAACTGAGATGAATCCTCTGGGCTGCTCAGTAAGAGTGTTCCTCAAGGCACTGGCACAGGAGGAGGATGGAGCGACTAATGGAAATGAGATTTGAGATCATCTAATCTGCGGGTCCTCATTACTTCTGCATGGATAATTATGAGTTGGCTGACTGCTAAGCCCTTAGTCTCCACGATTCCTCACCTGCCTGCCCCCTTGTTCTGTTATCAAGCTTTGTCCTGACTCCTAAATTCAGCTCTGAGGGCCAGAACCCCACATTATACTTCTTGAGTCCCTCATAGCCCTAGCAAGGCACTGAGCCCTGAGTTGTCTATCAATGAATGACTGCTGTAAATTCAAGGTGATAAATTACTTATTTTATAATAATTATCAAAAGCATTTCTGAAGTGTCTATCTGGTCACAGGGCTGGATGGAATAACATGGTTCCACCCCTCAGTAAGTCTTAAATCAATAATGGACAACACTGTCCCAGATCAACATGAAGAAGCCAGATATTTGAACCAGTCTTAAATATGCAAAACACAGGAATGTTCCAAAGGTAATATGTTACTGCCAGGTTCCCTGTCAGAGGCTCACTCCAGAGCACACTGCCGCCCTGCCTTCTGTGTATTAGGATGCTCACATTCCCACCCACCCACCCACTTGCCAACAGTCATAATCATTTCTTTCTTCAAATCTTTGCCAATTCTATAGGTAAAAAAAAATGAAATATGTTCTTTCTTTCTTTTTTTTTTTTTTGAGACGGAATTTCACTCTTGTTGCCCAGGCTGGAGTACAGTGGTACAATCTCAGCCCACTGCAACCTCCACCTCCCAGGTTCAAGTGATTCTCCTTCCTCAGCCTCCTGAGTAGCTGGGATTACAGAGGCCCACCATCATGCTAATTTTTTAATTTTATTTTTTATTTTTAGTAGAGATGGGGTTTTACCACGTTGGCCAGGCTTGTCTCAAACTCCTGACCTCAGGTGATCCTCCTGCCTTCATCTCCCAAAGTGCTGGAATTATAGGCATGAGCCCATCATATGTTCTAGGTTATACTTCCAATTAGTAGTGAGAATGAACCCCTCTTCCCATTGACCATTTGTGTTCTTCCTTTTGTAGCTGGTTACCTATTCACATCTCTTGCTCATCTGCATTGAGGTCCCTGTGTATTGCTGGGTGGAACTGGGTGCTAAATGCCATGATGCATTGAAGTCCAGGACACTTTTAGAACAAATTGTCTATTGTTTTTTAAAAGGAAAAAAACACAGCCAGATGCAGTGGCTCACCACTGTAATCCCAGCCAAGGCAAGTGGATCACCTGAAGTCAGGAGTTCGAGACCAGCCTGATCGAAATAGTGAAACCAGGTCTCTACTAAACATACAAAAATTAGCCAGGCTCCATGGCATAGGTCTGTAGTCCCAGCTTCTCTGGAGGCTGAGACAGGAGAATCTCTTGAGCCTGGGAGGCAGAAGTTACAGTGAGCCAGGATCACGCCACTGTACTCCGGCCTGGGTACCAGAGTGAGACCTTGTCTCAAAAAAAAAAAAAAAAAAGAAGAAAATACATGTATATAAAACATGCTTAAAGAATAGTAGCTTCTGGCCAGGCGCAGTGGCTCATGCCTGTAATCCCTGCACTTTGGGAGCAGAGGCGGGCAGATCATGAGGTCAAGAGATCAAGACCATCCTGGCTAACATGGTGAAACCCCATCTCTACTAAAAATACAAAAATTAGCTGGGCGTGGTAGCACATGCCTGTAGCCCCAGCTACTCAGGAGGCTGAGGCAGGAGAATTGCTTGAACCTAGGAGGCGGAGGTTGCAGTGAGCTGAGATCACGCCACTGCAGTCCAGCTTGGCGACAGAGCTTGTGGTAAGCTTTGAAGTCAGAAAGTGTTAGTCATCCAACTTGATTCTTCTTTTTCAAGATTGTTTGGGCTATTCTGGGTTCCTTACAATTTTAAATGAATGTTAGAATCATCTTGTCAGTATAGGGATTGCATAGAATATGCAGATTAATGTGGGGATTACTGACATTGTAACAATATTGTCTTCCAATCCACCAACATAAGACGTCTTCATATTTATTTAGGTTTTCTTTAATTTATTTCAATGATGCTTTGCAGTCTTCAGTGCACAAATTTGTTCTTTTGTTAAATTTATTACTGAGCATTTTACTATTTTTGATGCTATAGTAAATGGGATTATTTTTCTAATTTCATTTTTGGATTGTTAATTACTAATGTACAGAAAATCCTGCAACCTTGCTAAATTCATTTATTAGCTCTAATAGGTTTTTGTTTATTCCTTGGGATTTTTTTCTTTTTCTTTTTTTTTTTTTTTTTTTTGAGACAGGATCTCAATCTGTCACCCAAGTGGGAGTTGTGCAGCCTCAACCTCCTGGGCTCAAGCAATCCTATAGCCTCAGCCTCCCCAGTAGCTGGGGTAGCTGGGACTACAGGAGAACACCACCATGCCCTGCTAGTTTTTGTATTTTTTGTACAGATGTGTTTCACCATGGAATTCTCTGTATACGAGATACTGTCATTTGCAAAAAGCAATAGTTTTACTTCTTATTTTCTAATGTCTTTTGTTTCTTGCCTAATTACCGTCACTAGAATTTCAAGTACATGTTTAATAGAGTTGGTGAGAGTAGACATCCTTGTCCTGTTCTTGGTCTTACGGGGAAAGCTTTCAGTTTCCACCATTAAATATGATGTTAACTGTGGGTTTTTCATAGGTACACTTTATCATATTGAGAAGATTTTGTTTTGGTGAGCTTGACAGTTCTGAAGAATATGGGTCAGATATTTAGTAAAATGCCCATCAGTTGAGATTGTTTAGTGTTTTTCTCGTGATTAGACTGAGATTATGGGTTTTTGGGGGAAGATCACAAAGGTAAAGTGCCATTCTCATCACACCAGATCAAGGGAGCATAAAAGACACATATTATCAACTTACTGTCGATGTTAACCTTCATCACCTGGGAAAGTATTTGTCAGGTTTCTCTACTGTAAAGTTATTCTTTTCCCCCTTTTCCATACTGTGCTCTTCAGAAAGAAGTCACTGTGTGTGGCCCACACACAAGGACTAGGAGTTATGCTCCACTTCCTTGAATTTCACAAATCATTGGAAATTCTTCTTGATGGGAGATTTGCTTATTCTCTTCATTTATTTATTGTCTCTTTTTTTTTTTTTTTTTTTTTTTTTTTGAGACAGAGTCTCGTTCTGTCATCCAGGCTGGAATGCAGTGGTGTGATCTCAGCTCACTGCAACCTCCACCTCCTGGGCTCAAGGGGTTCTTCCTCAGCCCCTCAAGTAGCTGGGATTACAAAGTGTCTGCCACCATGCCGGGCCAATTTTTATATTTTTAATAGAGGTAGGGTTTTACCATGTTAGCCAGGCTGCTCTCGAACTCCTGACCTCAAGTGATCTGCCCACCTCGATTTCCCAAAGTGTTGGGATTACAGGCATGAGCCACTGCACCTGGCCTATTCTGTTATTTATATCAGTATAGACACATATATTTATTTTACACCTTGGGTTACAATCCCAAATGTTTTCTTGCTCAAATTGTTCCCATTTCGGTGAATGTGAAGAACCTCTTTCAGCTGGCTCCTATCCCTTTGACACACCCATATTACTGTATTGTGAGTTGCTTTTTGGTTTCTTTTTTTTTTTTTTTTTGAGAACTCCCTCACTTTCTGGCACTAAAGATGCTCCAGGGTTAGCTTGCATATTTCCTGCCTTAGTCCTACAACCAGCCATTTTTCCTAGAAGCCCTGATTTCTTCTTTTAGAGAATGATATTAGAAACCAAGATCTTCTAGGTAAATATGCTTATTGCCACTAGGTGTAATTGCTTCTAGGGCCTCTCAGGTGACAGAACAAAGAAATATGTATATACTAACCTGTGTATAACACACATATATAGGTATTTCTATCTATGTAACCACTATAGTAAGCTAAACATGAGTTCACACTGATGTCTCCAACTCTAATCCATGATCAGATGGATTGTTTTAGTCTCCTTTCCTTACTTATCTGTAACCTCTCACTCCTACAGTAAGAAACCTGGTTCCCACCATCTGCCATCCATTTACTTAATTGTTCAGTTCTGCTATACATGCATAATGGGTTCAGATTTGTTAACACATACCCCTGTGGGAAACAACTTTATCAACTAGAATACAGTAATGCAGTGCTTATATACAGTTCCCCCTTTAGTCTTACAACTCCACTCATTTCCAAAGTTACTTACCTCAGCACTTTCTCCCTATACTCCTTCTTCAGTAAGGTGGTTTCATATATTTATTTTTTTCTTTTTTTGAGGCAGGCTCTCACTCCTGTCACCCAGACTGGAGTGCAGTGGTGTGATCTTAGCTCACTGCAACCTCAACCTCCAGGGTTCAGGTGATCCTCCAACCTCAGCCTCCTCCGTAGCTGGTACCACTGGTGTGCACCACCACAGCTAGCCAAGTTTTGTATTTTTTGTAATGATGGGGTTTTGTCATGTTGCCCAGGCTGGTCTCAAACTCCTGGTCTCAAGAAATCTGCCACCTCAGCCTCCCAAAGTGCTGGGATTACAGGTGTGAGCCACCACACCCAGTCATTTCTTTATTCTGAGACAGGGTTTCACTCTGTCACCTAGGTTAGAGTGCAGTGGCACAATCATAGCTCACTCCAGCCTTAAACTCCTGGGCTCAAGTGAGTCTCCTGACTCAGCCTCACAAGTAGCTGGGACTACAGGTGCATACCACCACTCCTGGGTATTTTCTTTCTTTCTTCTTTTTTTTTTTGAGATGGAGTTTCACTCTTGTTGCCCAGGCTGGAGCGCAATGGTGCAATCTCAGTTCACTGCAACCTCCTCTCACAGCAACCTCCACCTCACAGGTTCAAGCAGTTCTTCTGCCCCAGCCTCCCAAGTAGCTGGAATTACAGGCACATGCCACCACACCTAGCTGATTTTGTATTTTTAATAGAGATGGGGTTTCTCTATGTTGGTGAGGCTGGTCTCAAACTCCCAACCTCAGGTGATCCATCTGCCTCAGCCTCTCAAAGTGCTGGGATTACAGGTGTGAGCCACTGCGCCCAGCTTTTTTTTTTTTTAAGTTTTATTTTGTAGAGATGGGATTTTGCTGTGTTGCCCAGGCTAGTCTCGGACTCCTGACTTCAAGCAATCCTCTTGCCTTGGCCTCCTAAAGTATTGGCATTACAGGTATGAGCCACTGCACCTAACCACATTCTAAATGCAGTTAAATTATTTTGTCACATTGTGCCTTCCATCCAGAAATTTCTGAACTGCCTAAATATTTTTTTTTAATTTGCTTACATTAAGATTCATGCTTTGTGCTATAAAGTTCTGAGGATTTTGACCAAAGCATAGCGTCATGTGTTCACCATTACAGTATCATACAGAACAGTTTCACTACCCTAAAAAATCCCCCACACTTCACTTATTCAACCTTCTTCCCTCACCTGAACCCCTGGCAACCACTGATCTATCATCTCTGTAGTTTTGCCTTTTCCAGAATATCATATAATTGGAATCATACATACATATCAGACTGGTCTTTTGCATCACAGTATCCATTTAAGATTCATCCATGTTTTTACATGAGTTGATAGCTCATTCATTTTTACTGCCAAATAGTATTCCACTGTATGGATGTACTGCAATTTATCAGCTTATCTATTAAAGAACATCTTGGTTGCTTCAGTTTTTGGTAATTATAAAATTATATTGTTTTATAAATGTTCAAATGCAAGTTTTTGTGTGCATGGGTATGTTTAGCTTTGTAAGAAACTTCCAACCTGTCTTCTAAGATACCACTTTGATTCCTACCAGCAATGAGTAAGAGTTCCATGTTCCACATCTTCACTAGCATGTAGTACTGTCAGGTTTTTGGATTTTAGCCATTCTAAGAAGTGTGTAGTGGTATCTTACTGTTTTAACTTCCATTATCTAATGACAGATGATGTCAAGCATCTCTTCATATGCTTATTTCTCATCTGTGTATCTTCTTTAGCGAGGTGTCTGTTCAGATCTTTTGCCCATTTTTTAATTGGGTTGTTTGTTTTATATTGTTGAGTTTTAGCAGTTCTTTGGTAAATTTTGCATATAAGTCCTCTATCAGATATGTGTCTTGCAAATATTTTCTCCCAGCCTATAGTTTATCTTTTCATTTTCTTAATTGCTGAATATTTTGAATTTTAAAAATTTCTTGGTAAGCTTTAATAACACGCCTGCTTAAAAACCATCAAAGGGTGCCCATTCAAGGCTGCTGCTTTGTGAATTACAAAAAGGGACTCCTCTTTGGAAAGATACAGAAGCAGGCCAAGACATTCAGGTTTCAGCCGTGGCTGGTGCCTTTCTGCCAGGCATAAACTGCACAATCACATTGCAACAACCCTCACCGTTCTTAACTGTATCCTTAATACACTTTAAGAACCTTCCATGATGGGGTTCTTGCCTATCTTCCAGCCACATCTTACCCTTCTACCTTTCCTCTCTATACCCACAAGAGCCTTATCTCAGCAACTTGAAGGAGCCTTGCTTCCAGTTTCAGGGCTTTATTTAGTTCCCTCTGCTAGTGTGGCAGGCTGTTGTTAAGATAGCCCTCACTGATCCTCACCTTCTTGTATTTATGGGCCTCATGCAGTCCCCTTCCCTTGAGAATGGACTCGACCTTGTGACTTGCTTCTAATAAACAGAAGAGAGCAAAAGTGGTGGAATATCAACTCCAGCGTTAGGTTATAAGGGACTAACTTCTATCTTGCATGCACATTTCTCTTCTCATTTGCTCACTCTGGTGAAGCCAACTGCCAGGCTATGAGCTACTTACGAACAGGCTCAGATGGCAAAGACCTACAGCTCATGAGGATCTGAGGCCTCAGTCCAACAGCCCTGCCAACAATGACTTGAGTTATTTGAAAGCAGGTCAATCCCCAATTGAGCCTTTAAGTAACTTCATTTTAGCCCCGGTTGCCACTTTGAAGCCTTTTGAGAGACCTTGAGTCAAAGGAGTCAGCTAACTGCCACCATATTCCTGACCTACTGAAACTGTGAGATAATAAACGTTGCTGTTTTAAGCCATCATGTTTTCAGGTAATGTGATACAGCAGTAGACAATGAAGACAACCAGGAATATTCCCCTCCTAACTTCCCACCTCTCCAACTCCTATGAGTCATCAGTTCTCAGATTTAAATGCCGATTCCTCAGGGATGACTTTCCCTTTCCCTGACAATCTTCCACATACCAGCAGGCCTCTGATGATACATTCTAATAACATCCTCTTCTTTTCTTTTGCAGCACTTATCACCATAGCAATTCGTTCATAATCTGAGTATTTCTTTCATGCCTGTCTTCCCTCAAGACTGTCAGTTCCATAACTGAGCAGGCTATATTTATTTCATCCACACTGAATGCCCAGCACCTAATATGGTGCCTAGCACAGAGTGGGGATATAGTAATTGTAGAATAAAAAAATGTAAACTTAAGAATGAATTAATAAATGAAGTACATCTAAGCCTCATAGCTCAGAAAGGAGGGAGAGAAAAGCCTAGTAAAGATAGTTACAAAAGTCTCATAATTCCAAGGCTTTAAAAAAAATACTTATTAAACAAAACAGCCAGGTGCAGTGGCTCACATCTGTAATCCCAGCACTTTGGGAGACGGAGGCAGGCAGACTGCTTGAGCTCAGGAGTTTGAGACAGTCTGGGCAACATGGTGAGACTCTGTCTCTATAAAAAATACAAAAATTAGCTGGGCATGGGTGGCATGTGTTGTGGTTCCAGCTACTCAGGAGGCTGAGGTGGGAGGATCACTTGAGTCGGAGATGGAGGCTACAGTGAGCCATGATTGTGCCACTGCACTCCAGCCTGGGAGCCTGGGTAACAGTGAGACCCTGTCTCAAAAAACAAACAAAAGAAAAACATGTCAACATATTCTAGGTAAAAATATGTTGTGACAGAGTGCATTATAACCTAATTCTCCACTTCAAAAAAACGGCAAACCAGGGTTAGGTGATAGTCCAGGAGTTGACTTGGGTAATAAAGGATGAGAGAGTGAAGACAGAGGGCATGTTTAACAAAAGCTGCCCCAGTATCTGGAACTGGTGTTCCTCTGCCCTTGATATTGAATCTGGGAAAGATGTCCAGTTTTTCTGTGAAGCTGAATGCCAAAAGAGGATGTTGAAGTCTGAGGATAATCCTTGGCAAATTGAGTCCAGTTGTTTTAGGTTACTAAACTCCATACCCTTACAGGACTTTTAAAATGATAATATTACATGATCAACAGCTCTGTATTCCATCTAATAAATTGGTTTTATTAGCGATTCTTTGTCTTCACTGCCTACCAGATAACATCTAACTCACTCCCTAGCTGGATGTTCAGGGCTCAGCTGACCTTTCTGGCCTGGCCTTCTCTGGCTGCCTGCTGCAGACACTATGCTCTTGGCACTCTGCAGTCACAGGGTCCACTTTCTCGTCTCTGCGCCTTTGCACGCACTCTTCCTCTGACTGCGAGTTCCCTTTCATTACCACCAAATCCCTTCAAAGCTAAGTTCAAATCAGAACTCTCCTGCTGCCCCCAGAACTCACTGCTCCATGGTTCTGTCTTCTTGAGGAACTTTGTGTGTTTATTGCTTTTGTGGCCAATAACATATTTAATATTATATTGTGATGATGTATGTATTTCATTTATCTTCTCTACTACATAGACCTGGAGGATATTGTCTTTGTCTTGATCTTTTTTCCTGTATAACCTAGTACACGGCTCTGGATAGAATAGGGGTTTAATATATATTTGTTGTTAAATAAATAAATAATTAATGTTAAAAGCCTTCTAAATGAATCTGATATACCTTATATCCCAATGGCAGTAATAATAATCATATAGTCATAGAAAGAGATTTAATGTTAAAAAGTCTTAATTTGCCTTTTTGATTATGAAATTCTGTTTTCACATGTACCAAAGAAGACATCTCATAAGGCAAAAATGAACTTAGAAATGAATAAACAAGGCCAGGTGCAGTGGCTCACACCTGTAATCCCAGCACTCTGGGAGGCTGAGGCAGACAGGTCATTTGAAGTCAGGAGTTGGAGACCAGCCTGGTCAACATGGTGAAACCCCATCTCTACTAAAAATACCAAGAAAATGAGCTGGGTGTGGTAGTGCATGCCTTCCCAGCTACTCAGGAGGCTGAGGCAGGAGAATTGCTTGAACCCAAGGTGGAGGTTGCAGTGAGCTGAGATCGCATCACTGCCCTCCAGCCTGGGCTACAGAGCAAGATTCCATTTCAAAAAAAAAAGAAAAAATTTGAGAAATGAAAAGCAGAATGTTTATTCACTAATACACTAGAACACTGGCTAAATGTTCTAATACATTACTCTTAGTGGTCACATACAGCTGAAAGAAATTTTTAAAAACTACTAAAAATAGGAAAATGAGCTTTTTAAGAGCTTTCAGGAACTTTTTGTCTACTGTTGAACTTTTAACTAGATAATTTAAAAATTTTTTAAAGCTTGGCCAGGCGCGGTGGCTCACACCTGTAATCCCAGCACTTTGGAAGCCTGAGGCAGGTGGATCAGGAGGTCAAGAGATCGAGACCATCCTGGCCAACATGGTGAAACCGCGTCTCTACTAAAAATACAAAAATTAGCCCGGCATTTGGCACACGCCTGTAGTCCCAGCTACTTGGTAGGCTGAGGCGGGAGAATCGCTTGAACCCCAGAGGTGGGGGTTGCAGTGAGCCGAGACTGCCCACTGTGCTCCAGCCTGGCAACAGAGCAAGACTCTGTCTCAAAAAAAAAAAAAAATGTAAAGCTTAATAATAATAACGAATAGCCATCTTCTATAAAGTCAAAGCAGTTTACTTGAAATACAGGGACTTAT
Source organism: Cacajao melanocephalus (assembly GCA_963573385.1). Taxonomy (NCBI): domain Eukaryota; kingdom Metazoa; phylum Chordata; class Mammalia; order Primates; family Pitheciidae; genus Cacajao; species Cacajao melanocephalus. The sequence goes on along the minus strand of CAUYLG010028454.1, from coordinate 67,855 downwards.
TACAGAAATGGAATGCACCAGGTTACTTAGGGCCTGAGGTTTGAGAGGACAGTGTCTTTATGACCAAGTCCAGTGTATCCTGAATCCTCATGTTATTTTTATCCATCATGGAAGAATGTCTCACAGATGATTTTGTGTTTTCCTCTGGATCAAGGGGGTGAAGCGTATGAGGGTTGAATAGACATCGAGGCTCCCCTAAGATGCCAACTCTGAAAAGAATTATTGGGATAGCTGAAGTGGTGAGGCCAAAGACTGACATGCAGGGTTGCGATTGTGACTGTGGCTCTGTGTGTGTGTGTGTGTGTGTGTGTGTGTGTGTGTGTGTGTGTGTATGTACATGAAAGCTAAGATACACTCTCTCTCTTTTTAAAAACTTTCCCTGTTTCCATGAACTAGCACTGTAGTCTTTTTTCTTTTTTCTTTTTTTTTTTTTTGAGATGGAGTCTCGCTCTGTCACCCAGGCTGGAGTGCAGTGGCACAGTCTCAGCTCACTGCAACCTCTGCCTCTCGAGTTCAAAGAATTCTCCCATCTCAGCCTCCTGAGTAGCTGAGACTACAGGCGTGTGCCACCACGCCCGGCTAAGTTTTGTATTTTTAGCAGACAGGGTTTCACCATATTGACCTGGCCCTGTAGACTTACATATGAGTCCAAAAGTAAATCCTTAGCGGGATTTTGTACTAGTGCTTCCCACATTTCTCAAAGGTGATTCTGCTAATAGAAAAACCTCAGCCTTAAAAACATTCAGTTACTCACTCCTCCAAGCTAAAGCTATTTGGAGTCTAGCACTACTTTCTAGCAATTATTTTCCTGGTCTAGATGGATATACCTCAACACTCTCTAGAAAAGAAACCAGGAGGAGATCAAGGCAGAAGTAAGAAAATGGGGGCTGTCATCATGGCTCGACTCCCTGGCAGAGGCACGGTGCCTGGGCCCCTGCCACTTCCAGCCCCACCTGGGATGCCTCCTCTAGGCACTCATGTTTCTCTTACTGGGCTACTTACACCGGCATGGACACAGAGTCCAGAATTCCCACATGCTTTTCCACCTCGGCTGGGAAGTTGACACCTACTTGATATTTTTTCTCAAAGACATTTTGAGCTTTTTCTCTGAGAGATGGCAGCAGAGTAGACATGACTGGAGAACGCATGTTGATGGCTGTTTTAATTGCTGGGCGTTTTGCCATCATTCTCCTGTGGGGGAGGAAGGTGACATTTAGGTCATACCACCCTGTTTTCTAGTGCAGTGGCTCATGCCTGTAATCCCAACCCTTTGGGAGGATCACTTGAGCCTAGGACTTTGAGACCAACCTGGGCAACATAGCAAGGCCCTGTCTCTACAAAAAATTTAAAAAATTAGCCAGGCGAGACAGCATGCCTGCAGTCCTAGCTACAGGAGGGTCACTTGAGCCTGGGAGGTTGAAGCTGCAGTGAGCTGTGATCATGCCACTGCCCTTCAGCGTGGGTGACAGAATGAAATCCTGAGGAAGGAAGGGAAGAAGGGAGAGAGGAAGGAAGGGAGGAAGGGAGGGAGGGAGGGAGGAAGGAAAAAGAGGGGAGGGAGGAAAGGAGAAGAATGGGAGGAAGGGGAGGAAGGGCAGGAAGGGAGGAAGGGAGGAAGGGAGAAAGGAAGAAAGGAAAGAGAAAAGTCTAGGCCTTGAGCATAGGAAAGTCAAAAGGTCACACCTGAATTGAACAAAAGTCATGCGTTTCTTTTCCCCTCCTGATTCTTCATCTTCACGCCTCCTGCGAGGAATGTTGAACATATTGGTACGAAAAAGTCTCCCTACTTCTTCCTCAATCTCTGTCAAGTGTTGACGTCGGAAGACAATCCAAGCCACATATGTACAGAAAGTGTAAAAGGACTACAACAAAAAATAGACACAAATCACAATCCTCAGCTGTGATATGGAAAACTCCCACCTGTCTGTACAACACAGCTAAGCAGACACAAACCCAGATGACCCAATTTCTCAATATTCCTGAAACAGTGCAAAATTATGCACGTACTCCCTTTTGCAGGAGGAAACTCAGACCAACAGTTTAAGGTATAGCATATATCTTGTTAGCATCCTTTTTAGAAAGGATATCTGCTAAAAATAAGTGCCTAACAAATGGCCATGGGTTGTTGGAATATATTATTTCATATCAAACAGCCCAAAACATAAGTGACTCACCTCAAAGAACTTCCAGTCTTTCTGTGTATCTGATATTTTCTCCCTGCAATATAACAAATCACAACTATAGGTTGAGAGGGAAATTCAATCTTTCAGTGACCTCGTCCTTATCTTCCCCTAAAGTTAGGGTCATTACCTTGGCCCCAAGACTATCTTCAGCTACACAAATGCTACCAAAAAGCATCGATAAAGAGTCTCAATACTTTCTTCTTCAACTTCCTACATTACCCAGATCAAAATCCCTAGAGTGGTCAAAAGTTAATCAATATAAATTTGGGGTAAACAAACCAGTGAGGAAATGTATTCTCCCAAAGGCTTCTGGTAATGTAAGTGTTGGGGAGGTAAGGAGAGTGGAAAGGTGGTAAAGAAGAAGCAGAGAACTAGAGGGTAAGTCTGCAATAAAGAAAAGGAAAAGAGGCCGGGCATGGTGGCTCATGCCTGTAATCCCAGCACTTTGGGAAACTGAGGCAGGTCAATCATTTGAGGTCAAGAGTTCGAGACCAGCCTGGCCAACATGGTGAAACCCTGTCTCTACTAAAAATACAAAAAAAAAAAAAAAAAAAAAAAATTAGCCTGGTGCTAGTGGTGTGCGCCTGTAATCCCAGCTACTCAGGAGGCTGATACAGGAAAATCACTTGAGCCTGGCAGTCAGAGGCTGCAGTGAGCCAAGATTGCGCCACTGCACTCCAGTCTGGGCAACAAAGTGAGGCTGTCTTAAAAAAAAAAAAAAAAAAAGGAAAAGAAATTGCAAACAATAGTTATGGCTATCGGGTACAAAAAGAAACATAAACAAAATCCACAAAGGTCTACCCCAAAGCAACCAATAGACTGAGAACAGCAGTGTGCTCCTCCTTCTCATGGGCATGGGCAAACCTGAGTCTTATCCCTTCCCAGGAGTCCTTGCAACACAAATTCAATGTTAAGAACACTATACTTGGCCAGGCACAGTGGCTCATGCCTGTAATCCCAGCACTTTGGGAGGTCGAGGTAGGTGGATCACTTGAGGCCAGGAGTTTGAGACCAGCCTGGCCAACACAGAGAAACCTTGTCTCCACTAAAAATATAAAAATTAGCTGGATGTGGTGGCAGACACCTGTAATCCCAGCTACTTGGCAGGCTGAAGCAGGAGAATTGCTTGAACTCAAGGGGCAGAAGTTGCAGTGAACTGAGACCATGCCACTTCACTCCAGCCTGGGCAACAGAGCAAGACTCTGCCTCCAAAAAAAAAAAAACAAACAAAAAAATGAATCCTATACTGCCATGGGCACAATTAGTGAACATGGCCTCCCCTCCCAGCAGAATTCTGATTCTGACTCCCAGCCTTAGGAAACCAGGCCTGGCCTGAGGAGCCCTTGAGAGTTGACTGAGGGGGCTATGCACCTGTAGTCACTGGATTGGTTACAGCAGCCAAGGCCAGACCCTGGGCACTTCAAGGCTCATTCTGGTTTTGCTTTCCTTTTTTTTTTTTTTTTTTTTTTTTTCTTGAGACAAAGTTTTGCTCTTGTTGCCCAGGCTGAGTTCAGTGGCACCATCTCAGATCACGGCAACCTCCTCCGCCTCCAGGGTTTAAGTGATTCTCCTGCCTCAGCCTCCCAAGTAGCTGGGATTAAGATGCCCATCACCATGCCTGGCTAATTTTGCATTTTCTATTTTTTTAGTAGAGATGGAGTTTCTCCATGTTGGTCAGGCTGGTCTGATCTCCCGACCTCAGGTAATCTGCCCTCCTCAGCCTCCCAAAGTCCTGGGATTACAGGCGTGAGCCACCACGCTCAGCTGGTTTTGCTTTTTTTTTTTTTTAAGACAGAGCTGAAGTGCAATAGTGTGATCATAGCTCACTACAGCCTTGACCTCTTGGGCTCAAGCAATCCTCCCACCTCAGCCTCACAAGAAGCTGGAACCACAGGTATACACCACACTGGCTTTTTTTTTTTCCTAGACAGGGTCTTACTGTCACCCAGGCTAGAGCACAGTGGCATGATCATGGCTCACTGCAGCCCAGACCTCCCCAGGCTCAGGTGATCCTCCCCCACCTCAGCCTCCCAAGTAACTGAGAATACAGGCACATGCCACCACGACCAGCTAATTTGTATATTTTTTGTAGAGACAGGGTTTCATCATGTTGGCCAGGCTGGTCTCGAACTCCTGAGCTCAAGCTATCCGCCCACCTCAGCCTCCCAGTGTGTTGGGATTACAGGCGTGAATCAAGGCGCCTGGACTGCTTCCGCTTTTGTTGGGGTCTTCCTCGGAGGAACTGTGACTCTCAGGATTGGTCTTGGTATCAGGCTCTCTAGAACCATCCTGAATTCCCACAGTCTGGGAAAGATGACCCAAACCTCTCAGGACCTTCAGCCTTCTCACAGGGACTTCCTGGTCTGAATGGGCCCAAACTAGCCCTCCACTTGGGGTATAAGGCTGAAGAGGTGGGTATTGGGGCCTGCCTCTCCCCTCCCACAGACTCTCTTCATTATATATCGGTTTCTTCATGTGCAAGTCTTTAATAAAGAACTATGGCAACAGCAGTTACAGTGAACACTGATTAAGTATGGACCATGTGCCAGGTACCACGCTAAGCACTTTACCTGTATTATCATATCTAGTCTTCATAACATCCCTATGGTATAGTCAGCATTATTATTCCTACTTCTCAACTGAGGAAACTGAAGTTGAGACTTAAGTCCAAAGACATGTATTTAACTGGGGGCAGGTCCTGTACTGAAACTCAGGCCTGTCAGATACCCACATTCGTCCTCATAACTGGAATATGAGGGGAATACGCTTTTTTCTTTAAAATAGTTTGCAGATAAACATACTGAACCACAGAGCTCAGCGGAAACTTTTTGGAGCAAGCCTCAGCATTTCTTTTCTGTGCCACTTGAGGCTTCCACCTGAGGGGTGTGCTGATGTGAAATTTCCGCCCTTTCAGAGCTCCTCTTCTGTAACCAACTGTAAATCTTCTGCCAGCTGAAACCAGAGACCATGCACACCTGCCAAGCTGAAGCAAGGAAACCAGCCAAAGTCTGTTTTGGGAATACCAAGTCAGCTTGCATTCTGGGAGAAGATCTAGAGCAGAGCTCACATTAGCACAAGGCAAACCAGCATCATCTTAACACGGTTTTGAAATGAGGGAGTGATTGCCCAGGAAACACTCTTTCCTTTTCTTTCTTGGTTCTTTTTTTAGACACTGGAAGAGACATGAGCCTGGGTGCAGTGGCTCACGCTTGTAATCCCAGCACTTTGGGAGGCCAAGGCAGACAGATCACCTGAGGTCAGGAGTTCGAGACCAGCCTGGCCAACATGACGAAACCCCGCCTGTACTGAAAATACAAAAATTAGCTTGGCATAGTGATGTGTACCTGTAATTCCAGCTACTTGGGAGGCTGAGTCAGGGAGAATTGCTTGAACCCAGGAGGCAGAGGTTGCAGTGAGCCGAGATCGTGCCACTGCACTCCAGCCTGGGCAACAGGGCAAGATTCCATCCCCGCCTCCCCGCCAAAAAAAAAAAAAAAAAGAAAAGGTAACATGAATTTCTTTCCACTTTCCCTCAAGTTGCCATACACACTAGAACTCTTTCTCTCTTAATGCCCAAAGCAAACTGATGTAGCCCACACAGCAAAAATTAAGTACAGAATGTCGTGGGTTTCTTTTGCCATTCTGATTTAGCCCTGCATATGAAATTGAAATGAGTCCAGGAAATGGGTGCATACAATGTGTATATTTGGGGACTTCATTGTTTAAAGTTCTACAAATTTATTTCTTGCTGTGTATTTTGAATCATTTTACTTTTTTTTTAAGTATTTTATAATTTTTATATTAAGTACCTATACTTAAAATAAATTGATTATAAATTTTAGAATGTATTGATTATAAAATAACAAAATTGCCCAGATGTGATGGCTCACACCTGTAATCCTAGCACTTAGGGAAGCCAAGGTAGGCAGATCGCTTGAGCTCAGAAGTTTAAGACCACCCTGGGCAATATGGTGAAACCCAATCTCTACCAAAAAATACAAAAAAAAAACTTAGCCAGGAGTGGTGGCGCATTCCTTGTAGTCCCAGCTACTTGTGGGGCTGAGGTGGGAGGATCACTTGAGCCCAGGAAGTTGAGGCTGCAGTAAGCCAAGATCATGCCACTGCACTCTAGCCTGGGTGACAAAGTAAGACCCTATCTCAAAAAAAAAAATTAACTTAAGAAAAAATAACAAAATTTAAGCCTCCCAAAATGATCTGCAAATAAGAAATGGGGTTTAAACAATACAATCCATAGAAATACAATGCAAGCCATAAATGTAATTTTAAATTTTCTAGTAGCCACAGTAAAGAGAAACAAGTGAAGCTAATTTTAATAATACATTTTATCCAAACTCCCCAAAATATTATCATTTCAATATAGAGCAATATTTCTAAAGTATTTAGATGTTTTATTCATTTTTAGACTTTCTGTGTACAGTGCTTATTTTTTACTTACAGTATGTTTCAGTTTGGACTAGTGCATTTCACAGTCCTCAACAGCCACGTGTGGGAAGCGGCCACCACGCTGATCACCACAGATACCATGCATTCCATGTTTGAGGACACAACCCAAAGGAAAGAGGGGAAAGCCAGCGTGGTTGTAAATCTAGAGATTTTTAGTAGCCTGTTACGGTTTCTTATTCCATCTTGCTACCTTAGACTCTTGGCTCCAAATCAAAATGAGGAAAGTCTGTTTGATCATTTGTCATTCCTAAAGGGAAACAAAGTCTAGACCCAGGGTTCTGGGCTGGGGAGAAAAAAAGTTATGTTCCCCCACTTGCCCCCTGCTTCTCTAGGTGAAATCAGGTTTCATTGAAGGTCAAGGCCTGCTCTATACAACAGAGTTTCAAAGGGATGTGTTTTAGGGGAGGGGAAAGAGGCTTTGGTGCATGTGACTGGGGGTGAGGTTAGAGGAATTGGGCTTAAGGATAACTTATACACCTGAGCTTCAAAAAGACTCCCTTTTTCCCCAGCCCCACTGCTAGCCCCTATGATCACCTATCAAGTGACAGCTGCACTGAGAACAGAGGAAGAAGGTACAAATTCTAGGGTAGAGGTGGGGGTGCAGCCAGCACTGGCCATCACCAAAGAACAGATCTAACTCTATGGCATGTGCCTGCCACCAAGGAGGTTTTCATATCTATCTTGGAAAACACAGAGAACTTTTACTGAACATGTTCATGAAAATTCTGCCAAAGCTTTTTTGATGTCAGGATTTCACAGACATTTAAAGGCACATCCTTCTACTTCTCAAGAGACGTGAAAGCACTAAATTAACAGCCCTCAAATTGCTGGTCTACTAAAATCTTTAACCCTAGAGCTAAATAGCATAGGTCATTGTAGTCCAATATTAAGTGTGCATATTAGACAAAACCGGGACACCCCCAACACTTAGGGATCTGCCACCCTACCCCCACCCCCAAACCTGGAAATAAAGGAAAGCCTTGAGTTCCTTCAAGGGAAATTCCAGGCACTTAGCTAGCCCTGAGAAGTAAATGAGCAACTTGATAAGCAAGAAGGTAACAGTAGCTTAAAAGATAGCCAAGGAAGTTTCCTATATAAAGTAAAAATAACATTTTAACATATGTCCCTGAGTTGATTTTCAGAAACTCAGAAATGGATCCACTGGCATGTAGACCTCAGATAAGGGGAAACTGAGGACTAAACTCTGATGCACTCATTGTTCTAAAGTTCTTCCCAAGAGGCCTGGAAGTCATGTCTACAAGCCAGACCTAACACATCTTTCTGCAGACCCCAGGTTTTTGGTTTTTTTTTTCGTGACAGAGTCTTGCTCTGTTGCCAGGCTGGAATGCAATGGCACAATCTCGGCTCACTGCAATCTCCACCTCCTGGGTTCAAGCAATTTTTCTGCCTCAGCCTCCCGAGTAGCTGGGACCACAGGCACGTGCCACCATGCCCGGCTCATTTTTGTATTTTTAATAGAGACGGGGTTTCACCATGTTGGCCAGGATAGACCCCAAGTTTTTAAACAAAGCTGCTCTACCTTAACCAAATCAGAAAATCTTTGAATCTACTTATGACCTGTAAGGCCCCGTTTCAAAACATCCTGCCTTTTTAGTCCAAACCAATATATAACCTCCATGTATTGATTTACAATTTTGCCTGTAACTTCTGCTTTCCCGAAATTTATTCCTGCCTTTAAAAACCCTTGCTTGCAAGCCATCAGAGAGGTCAGGTCTTAAGTGAGAGCTACCTGATTCTACTTGCTTGGCAACTTACAAATAAATGCCCTCCTTTCTCCTGATATTACATACCGTGGTGTGGATGTTTCACCTGACTGTATCAGGCAAGCAGACCCCAGTTCGCTTTGGTAACACGTATGTGAGAGACAAAAGTCAGAAAATACACATGAAAATATTAGCTTATTTTGAAATCAAAAAGAAGTGAAATGTTAAAATGAGTTAATTACTCACAACTGGCAAAAATATTGTCCTCATCCCCTCCTACATAAAAGACAGCAAAAGAACAATATAAACTTTGAATCATGGCAAAAAACTGTTCCAGTCTGTCTTCTACGTCCCTCGTTCAGCATTTGACCTGTATGGAATTTGTTATGTGGGTAGTGAGATTCTTCTCTAAACTGCTATCCAGCAGGCAGAAGAAACATGGGTGACGTTGCATACAATGGAAAAATGACCAGCACCATCTGGAAATAAGCTAGTGCTAACCAGAGGCCATCGCCTACTTTCAGACATATGGGTTCCTCTAAAGGTTTGTGTAAAAATTGCCTTAGAAAAAGTATAATTACTTCAGTGGAGGCTCTATGCCCAGAGAACTAAAAAATGTTGTCAGTTCTCTAATTATGATATAATTGTTTATAGTTTGCTTTTTATCTCAACATTAGTTTGCAATGTTTTTAAAGATTAAACATTAAGTATGAGAAATTTTAAAAAAAAATTTTTTTTGAGGCAGGGTGTTGTTCTGTCACTCAGGCTGGAGTGCAGTGGCACAATCACGGCTCATTGCAGCCTCAACCTCCCTGGCTCAGGCAGTTATCCCACCTCAGCCTCCTAGGTGGCTGGAACTATAGGCATGCACCACCATGCCCAGCTAATTTTTTTAATTTTTTTCTGGAGAGAGGGTCTCACTGTGTTGCCCAGGCTGGTCTCAAACTCCTGGGCTAAAGTGATTTTCCTGCCTCAGTCTCCCAAAGTGCTGGGATTACAGGCATGAGCCACTGTGCCTGGCCAAAATCATTTCTTGAAAGCAGGTTTTTAAATCTTAAATCCTAGTTTTCTAACTAGAAATGATACTTTAAAGACAAAAGAAATTAGTGTCAATATTAATAGTGATTTTATAAATGATGGAGTAGGAAACTGTAAAGATGACTGTCATTTTATCATAATGCTTTTCTTAAAAACTCTGTCAAGAGAAAACACTACTTCTTTCTAAACAATGAAATCTATAGCAAGCTGAACCTCTACAATAGCCCTAGAGACCTGCAAAAGCTTCCTGTATTTGGATCACAGAAAGGTATTTTTGATGCTGAAACATCCACAACTTTTAAGTATCTCTATATCTACTGCTATACCTCATCCATCAGCAATATTAAATGAAATAATTCCATTATTTTATATATGCTCCTGTCCTTTGCAGTTAAACCCACATTTGGCTACTTAAGTCCCATGAGCATCCTGGGCTTGTTTTTTAATTTTTATTTTAGGTTTGGGGGTACATATGAAGGCTTGTTAAATAGATAAACAAGTCACGGGGGGTTGTTGTACATATTATCACATCACTCAGGTATTAAGCTCTGTACACAATACCTATCTTTTCTGTTCTTCTCCCTTCTCCCACCCTTCCCACCTCAAGTGAACCCCAGTATCTGTTGCTTCTTTGTGTTTATAAGTTTGTATCATTTAGCTCCCACTTATAAATGAGAACATGCAGCATTTAGTTTTCTGCTCCTGTACTAGTTTGCTAAGGATAATAGCCTCCAGCTCTATCCGTGTTCCCACAAAAGACATGATCTCATTCTTTTTTATAGCTGCAGAATATTCCAAGGTGTATACGTACCACCTTTTCTTTATCTAGTGTGTCATTGTTGGGCATTTAGGATGATTCCATGTATTTGCTATTATGAACAGTGCTGCAATGAACATTCTTACACATGTGTCTTTATGGTACAATACTTTGCATTCCTCTGGGTATATGCCCAGTAATGGGAATGCTGGGTCTAATGGTAGTTCTGCTTTTAGCTCTTTGAGGAATCATCGTACTGCTTTCCACATGGTTGAACTAATTTACACTCCTACCAACAATGTATAATAGTTCCCTTTTCTTTGCAACCTGGCCAGCATCTGTTATTTTTTGAGTTTTTAATAATGGCCATTCTGACTGGCGTGAGATGGTGTCTTATCTCATTGTGGTTTTGATTTGCATTTCTCTAATGATCAGTGATATCGAGCTTTTGTTCATATGCCTATTGGCCACTTGTATGTCTTCTTTTGAGAAGTGTCTGTTCATGTCCTTTGTCCACTTTTTAATGGGATTGTCTCTCTTGTAAATTTAGATTTCTTATAGATGCTGAATATTAGGCTTTTGCCAGTTGTGTAGTTGCAAATATTTTCTCTCATTCTGTAGGTTGTCTGTATACTCTTCACAGTTTCTTCTGCTGTGCAGAAGCTCTTAAGTTTAATAGATCCCATTTGTCAACTTCTGCTTTTGTTGCAATTGCCTTTGGTGTCTTTGTCATGAAATCTTTGCTCATTCCTACATCCAGGATGAAATTGCCTGGATTGTCTTCCAGGGTTTTTATAGTTTTTGGTTTTACATTTAAGTCTTTAATACATCTTGAGTTTATTTTTGTATATGATATAAGGAAAGAATCCAGCTTCAATCTTCTGCATATGGCTAGCCAGTTATCCCAGCACCATTTCTTGAATAGGGAGTTTTTTTCCCATTGCTTGTTTCTATCAGGTTTGTCAAAGATCATATGGTTGTAGATGTGTGGCCTTATTTCTAGGTTATGTTGTTCCATTGGTCTATGTGCCTGTTTTTGTACCAGTACCATGGTGTTTTGGTCACTGTAGCCTTGTAGCATAGTCTGCAGTCAGGTAACATGATTCCTTCAGCTTTGTTCTTTTTGCTTAGGATTGCCTTGGTGGCCAGGCATTGTGGCTCATGCCTGTAATCCTAGCACTTTGGGAGGCCGAGGCGGGCAGATCACAAGGTCAGGAGTTCAAGACCAGCCTGGCCAACATGGTGAAACCCCATCTCTTAAAAGAAAAAAAAAAGGATTTCCCTAGCTATTTGGGCTCTTTTTTGGTTCCACATAAATTTTAAAATAATTTTTTCTAGTTCTGTGAAGAATGTTGGTGATTTGATAGGAACAGCATTGAATTTGTAAATTGCTTTGGGCAGTATAGCCATTTTAATGATACTGATTCTTCCTATCCATGAGCATGGAATGTTCCTCCATTTGTTTGTGTCTTATCTGACTTCTTTGAGCAGTGTTTTGTAATTCTTATTGTAGAGATCTTTCACTTCTGTGGTTAACTGTATTCCTAGGTACTTTGTGTGAGTGTGTGTGTGTGAATGAGATTGCCTTTCTGATTTGGCTCTCAGTTTGGTTGTTGTTGGTGTATAGGAATGGTAGTGATTTTTGTATATTGATTTTGTATCCTGTAACTGCTGAACTTGTTTATCAGCTAAAGGAGCTTTAGGGCTGAGACTCTGGGGTTTTCTAGATACAGAATCATGTCATCTGCAAACAGAGATAGTTTGACTTCCTCTCTTCCTATTTGGATGCCCTTTATTTCTTTCTCTTACCTGATTGCTCTGGCAGGGACCTCCAATACTATGTTGAATAGAAGTGGTGAGAGAAGGCATCCTTGTCTTGTGCGAGTTTTTAAGGGAAATGCTTCCAGCTTTTGCCCATTCAGTATAATGTTGGCTGTAGGTTTGTCATAGATGGTTCTTATTATTTCGAGCTATACTCCTTCAATGCCTAGTTTATCGAGAGTTTTTAACATGAAGGGATGTTGAATTTTATCAAAAGTCTTTTCTGCATCTATTGAGATAATCATGTGTTTTTGTCTTTAGTTCTGTTTATGTAATGAATCACACCTATCAATTTTCGTATGTTGAACCAACCTTGCAACACAGGGATGAAGGCTACTTGATCATGGTGGATTAGCTTTCTGATGTGCTGCTGGATTTGGTTTGCAAGCATTTTGTTGAGAATTTTTGCACTGATGTTCATCAAAGATGTTGGCCTGTTTTTCATTTTTTTTGTTTTATGTTTTTTGTGTTTTTTTTTTGAGACAGAGTTTCATTCTTTTTGCCCAGGCTGGAGTGTAATAGCGTGAACTCAGCTCACCGCAATCTCCACCTCCTGGGTTCAAGCAATTCTCCTGCCTCAGGCTCCTGAGTAGCTGGGATTACAGGCATGCACCACCATGCCCAGTTAATTTTGCATTTTGAGTAGAGATGAGGTTTCTCCATGTTGGTCAGGCTGGCCTCAAATTCCCAACCTGAGGTGATTTGCCCACCTCAGCTTCCCAAAATGCTGGGATTACAGGCGTGAGCCACTGTGCCTGGCAAAATTCTTTCATATTGTCTAATGGTTTTTTTTTTTTTTTTTTTTTTTTTTTTTGAGACAGAGTCTCAGTCTGCCACCCAGGCTGGAGTGCCATGCACTGAAATTCACTACAACCTCCATCTCCCAGGTTCAAGCGATTCTCCTGCCTCAGTTTCCCAAGTAGCTGGGATTACAGGCACACACCACCATGCCCAGCTAATTTTTGTATTTTTAGTAGAAACAGGGTTTCACCATGTTGCCCAGGCTGGTCTTGAACTCCTGACTTCAGATGATCCTCCTGTCTCAGCCTCCCAAAGTACTGGGATTACAGGCGAGAGCCACTGCACCTGGCCTTTGATTTTGTGTGTGTGTGTCTCTGCCAGATTTTGGTGTCATGATGATGCTGGCCTCATAGGATGAATTGGGGAGAAGTCTCTCCTTCTCAATTTTTCAAATAGTTTCTGTAGAAATGGTATATCTTCTTTGTACATCTGGCAGAATTCAGTTGTGAATCCATCAGATCCTGGGCTTTTTTTGGTTGGCAGGCTATTATTACTGATTCAATTTCAGAGCTCATTATTGGTCTGTTTAGGTAATCAATTTCTTCCTGGCTCAGTCTTGGGAGAGTGTATGTGTCAAGGAATTTTTATCCATCTCTTCTAAGTTTTCTAGTTTGTGTGTGTACGAGGTGTTCGTTGTAGTTGTTTTTATTTCTGTGGGGTCAGTAGTAACATTCCCTTTGTCATTTCTAATTGTGTTTATTTGGGACACCCCTCACTCTCCTGCTATGGGGGCCCATGCTCTGTCTATACCTCTATTGTACTGATCAGCAATCTTTGCTTTCCTTACTTGATGACTCCTCTATTAGACTGTACACACTCCTTGATGACTGTATTTTCTTTGCACCCTAGCACTTGGCACCATAACTACCACATAGCAGACACTCAACATGAGTTTAATCAAAGAAAAATATAAACTATATAGTCCTGTGATCAATAAAACTGGTCAATAAAACTCAATAGGAATTTCCCAAATTGGTTTAAAATATTAGAAAAATTCAAATCTAATAAGTGTTACAGTGGAGACTAAAATCAGTTAAGTATTGGAAAGTTGGATATTAGTAAAGACAAAATAACTTAGATTCACAACTCTTCTTATATGTTGTAACAAATCTCAAATAGATCAAAGACCAGCATTTTTTTTTAACTTTATTTTTTAAAACTAAGAGACTCGAGACCTGAAACCTCCAGGCCTGAGGCCCAGATAGCACCCAATGAATGACAGAAGAAACGGAGTCCTAAGCCCTGCCTGACCCAGCCAGCCCAGGCCCCAGGCACACTACGCAGTGTCCCTGTGCCTACCAGCCACAGCATCTCCTTGGCCCTAGGACTTCCTCATCTGCCATCACCCAAGCAGCGGGCCAAGCTCAAGAGAGTAGGCAAGGAGAAGTGCCGCCCAGTGCTGGCCAGAGGTGGAGGCGGCTCTACAGGCACGCCCCTGCAGCACTCCTTCCTGACCGAGGTGACTGATGTCTGTGAGAATGGAGGGGGCACTCCTGAACCTGCTCAATGATTTCCACTCGGGCCGGCTGCAGGCCTTCGGGAAGGAATGCTCCTTTGAGTAGCTGGAGCACTTCAGGAGATGCAAGAGAAGCTGGCCTAGACGTGTGTGGCAAGGAGGAGGATGATGAAGAGGAAGAGAGGATGGGGTCACTGAGGGGCTGCTGGAGGAGCAGAAGAAGAAGATGGCTGACCATAACTTGGACCAGCTGCTTAGCAATCTAGAAGACCTGAGTAATTTGATCCAGAAGCTGCACCTGGCTGAGAACGCTAAGCCTGAGGCGCAGTCTGCTTCATAGGTGTCCCATGCAGGCTCTCACTGCCCCTCTCATTCTCTTCAAACTGTGACTTTTTATGGACCCGGGCGGGTATTCTGCAGCCCCCCAGGTGCTATCGAGGAGGGGTACACTGGATGGAATTAAACCAGAAAAAAAAAAAAAAAAACTAAGAAAAAAGGTAAACAGTTTAACCTAGGAATGGCAAGAACTTGCATGACTCTTGAGTAGCATCAGAAACAAGGTAGACGTATTCAAATAAATAAAAATGTGAAACATTTTCCTAATATGTAAAAAGAATACCAAAAAGAAAGCAACAAACTAGAAAAGCAAATGACCAATCCTTGCTATTGGATACATATTTTTAAATTATACAAAGTCTTGGCTAAGCACAGACTCATGCCTGTAATCCCAGCACTTCAGGAGGCCAAGGTGGGCAAATCGCTTGAGCCCAGAAGTTTGAAACCAGCCTGGACAACATGAAGAAACCTCATCTCTACTAAAAACAGAAAAATTAGCTGGGAATGGTGGTACATCTGTAGTCTCAGCTACTCAGGAGGCCAATGTGACAGTATCACCTGAGCCCAATGCAGAGGTTGCAGTGAGCTGAGATCACACCACATCACTGCACTCCAGCCTGGGCCACAGAGCAAGACCCTGTCTCAAAAAATATGTATATTTATAAAAATTCCCAGTTTCCATTTGTTAGATGGTTAAAACTAAATGAACAGGCAGGCAGCAAATTATTTTACACAGAAAGGGCACAACCTTCACCATCATAAAAGATAGTCAAATAAACATCTTTAAGCTTTTTATACAGCTTTAAACTATCAAGAATATTAAAGTAATAAAACCTAATGCAACCAGATATGCTTACTGCTGATGGTAATACAAAATGTCTTAACCTTTTTAGAGAACAATGAGCAGTATGAATCAAGAGCTACAAAACTGTTTGTGGCCTTCTGGGTAAATATACGGTGGAAAATAATCCACAAGGCAATAGCCCAAATGAACAAAGCAGCTTGTATAAAAATATTCAATGCAGAAATATTATAACACACAAAAACTAAAACTATGCAAAAGTACACAAAAAGAATGGTTAAGCAAATGGGTAACAGAATCCTCTTCAAAGTGGTAAGTGAAATTACATAATCAGAATAATAAGAGAAAGTACCCAGGAAATGCAGAATACAAAAATGTATATACCAACAACTGTGTAAGTATGGTCATTGACAAAGCTGGTCTTTGAAAATGTGGAGACTGTAGAAAGAGACACATCACGTACTAGGTTCTTTTCCTATGGGGAAAAAATTATCTTCCTATGTGGGGGCGGAAAAATGTTCTGGCTATGACCACGGTGTAGATCGTGGGCCTGTTGTGAAACTCAGAGGAGACTCTGAGTTAAGGGTTGACACTTTCCACAGTGTGATCCCAAACTTTCCTGTGATGAGACTCCTCTTTCAGTTTTAATTACAGTGGTGTAAAAATTATCATCCTAAGGTAAAAACAATCTTCCCACAAAGAACCATCTTAGAATCCACACTTCAGCAGCTCCTACTCACAGTTGTTGCTGCTGCAGAATAAGCAGTGAAAGGGTAGGGAGACACCTAATCCCCCGCACTACCGGCCCCACCAGGCCTCCTGCCCAAACAAGTGGCCCTGGTCTGGCAGCAAGAGCCCTTCCTTGCTGAGAGCAAGATTTCACTGAGGGACCATGTCATTCAATCCCAAGCAGTGGAAAGTTTTTAAAATACCAGCTGAGATTCTGAGATTTCTTCCATATGCACTTGGCTCTCTCAAAGGAGACATCACAAGTGTTTGCGACAGATTCTCACCTGAGCCCAATCACTCTGGACAACAGAAAAAGAAACATTTTCTCAAGGTCACAAAAGTCAAATGGAAGCATCTTAAGGATGTGTGTCTATGATGAGTGACGATCTAATGAAGTGGAAGTGTGTGCTTACTTTCCACAGCACATGTGATGCTTATCCGGCATGGCCAAGCCCAGCACAAGGATACAGTACTTCTGCGCCAAGTACTTCTGTGCCGCTTCTAATTTACTTAAAACCAATTCCATTTCTTTTTTCTCTACAAGGCCTCTGAGAGGAAAAATTAAAAAAAGAGAATTTGGGTTAATTTTCACAAACACTTATATTAACTAGCAAAAAGTATTATAAACTTTTTTTTTCTTTTCTTTAAGACAGGGTCTTGCTCTGCTACCCAGGCTGGAGTGCAGTGGTGTGACCATAGCTCACTGCAACCTCGACCTTCTGGACTCAAGCAATCCTCCTGCCTCAGCCTCCTAAGTAGCAGGGACTATAGGCGCACACCACCATGTCTGGCTAATCTTTTTTTTTTATTTTGTGTAGAAGCAGGGTCTCACTATTTTGTCCAGGCTGATCTTGAACTCCTGGACTCAAGTGAGCCTCCCCTTGGCCTCCCAAAGTGTCGGAATGACAGGCGTGAGCCAGCATGCCCAGCCATAAACTGTTTTGAAAGAACTACGAGTGTGTCAACAGACTTCACTTACCAATGAATTTATTTTATTTAAGCAGTGGTAGAGGAAAATCCTTAGAGTCCCTTCATATTTAATCATTGGAATCAGCATCTCAAGTTTATGGTGTATTTTCGCTTTATTTTTTTTTTTTCAAACAAAGTCTCACTGTGTCACCCAGGCTGGAGTGCAGTGGCACGATCTTGGCTCACTGCAACCTCTGCCTCCCGGTTTCAAGCGATTCTCCTGCCTGAGCCTCCTGTGTAGCTGGGATTACAGGCGCCCCCTGCCATGCCCACCTAATTTTTGGATTTTTAGTAGAGATGGCTTTCATCATGTTGGCCAGGCTGGTCTCAAACTCCTGACCTCAAGTGATCCACCCACCTCAGCCTTCCAAAGTGCTGGGATTACAGGTGTGAACCACCATGCCCAGCCTATTTTTGCTTTTTTTTTTTAATAGATTATACTTCATGCTATGTATCCTCAATTTTATATCCACGTAGTCCTAATTTATATAGAACAGCTAAACTAACAAATTATCTATACTGGTTGCTGAGGTGGCTAGCAGCCTACTTTCCTGCTATTTTCCTAAAACAACCGTGGAGACTGTACCTCAGCTTCCCCTGCATTCCCTATGTCCTTACTGAGCTTGGGGGCTCAACGTGTGAACAAGGACCGATTCTCAGTTCAAAGTATAGCTGTGTTTGCTAAGGAGGCATCTGTGGACAACTACTCTGGGAACTTCGACATCAATTACAATAACTCTGCTTCCCTGTGAAACCAGCTGCAGTTCCAATTTAATTGCAAGTGAACTTTCACAAAGGCAACCTGTTCTTAGGTTACAGCAAGCCAAAATTTAAGTTTCTGCCGTACAATACAGTAGGAAACAATACTGCTGATGATACATTCCAATGTACTATTATTGAAAAGTGAGGTGGCACTAGACATCAAATGATATTTACTCTAAACAGGGACAAATGACTGCCCCTTCTGAGTTAACCATTAGACTGACTCCATGAAGATATGCCATGAGGGGAGGTGGTGTATTTAAGGATAATATAAACATTTCAAAACAAAATGTTATCACATGTGATGAAAAGGCAAAAAATGAGTTTCTGGAATAAAGTGGGCTCCAACATTAAGTGCCCAAATGCCATATAACCCAAACACACCCCAGTGACCACATCCCTGTGCCTGTTTCCTTCAGCAGCCCTACCCTCACTGGTCACCCTACTCTGCCAGAGCTGCCAGTAGCTAATATTCTTCTTTTGCTGTAGAAAACAACCAAACCAAAATACAACCTCCAAGAAAGGCCTTGAAGCTTTTAGGCCAATGCTTCTCAAGTTTTAATAAACCTATGAATTATGAAAGAATCGCTAGGGATGCTTGCTAAAAGCACAAATTCCCAGTGCAACCCTCTCTCCAAGATTCTGGTTCAGTAGTCTAGGTCTAGCCTAGAAAATTTAAAACAATCTTCCCAAATGATTCCAAGGCAAGTGGTCCTTAAACCACATTTGCATGTATACATAAAGGACTGATGTGTTGAAATGGAATAAAAAGGAAAAGCTACAAAAAAAAAAAATTGCTCAAGGGCAGCTAACCTACATACAAAAATCCAGGCAGAGGTGGCCTGCTTGCACCACACTTCCATGTCTGGAAACCATCCCCCCATACTGTTTTCATCTAATTTTAAAAAACTGCCTTAAATCCAAACACAGATAGTGGTTCATTTTTAAAGGACATTCTTTAAAAATGCAAACAATAATGTTGACAAGATTTTGTTGAAACGGATGTACTTATGCATTGCTTGTAACAGAAAATTGGCATAATCTTTTGGGGAAAAAAACTGAAAATTTCAAGAGCCATAGAAATTATCATAAATTTTGATCCAATATCATCTCTCCTGAAAATGTATTATTTTTTAAAAATCATCCAAAATTAGGAGGAAATTTTTATGCATGAGGACATTCAATGCAATCATTATTTATATATCAGAAAAACTAGAAACTGCCAAAATATATAAAATAGAAGGTGATATGGTTTGGCCATGTCCCCACCCAAATCTCATCTTAAATTGTAGCTCCCATAATTCCCATGTGTCATGGGAGGGACCCAGTGGGAGGTAATTGAATCATGGGGTGGATTTTTCCTGTACTGTGCTCATGATAGTGAATAAGTCTCATGAGCTCTGATGGTTTTATAAAGGGACGTTCCCCTGCACATGCTCTCTTGCCTGCTGCCATGTAAGACATGCTTTTGCTGCTCATTTACCTTTTGCCATGATTGTGAGGCCTCCCCAGCCATGTGGAACTGTGAGTCAATTAACCTCTTTCCCTTATAAATTACCCAATATGTCTTTATTAGAAGCATGAGAACAGGCTAATACAGAAGGATAAAGGGAGTAGTAATACAATCAGGTATTGTTTAAGGACTTGAGGTTTATTAACCTAACATATGAGTGAGTCTCCCATGAGATGTAACCCAGGCATCAAAATCTGTACCCTTAACCACTACAGTATACTGCCTCTTAGTAGGTAAGTCAAGTCACACACATTGGCTTGATGGAAAACTATGCTACCATTAAAAATTATAAAGATTATAATAACTTGAAAGTACATGTGATATTATGTTTAAAAGTAAATACAGGCCAGGTGAGGTGGCTCACACCTATAATCCCCACACTTTACAAGGCTGAGGCAGGTGGATCACCTGAGATCAGGAGTTCAAGGTCAGCCTGGCAAACATGGTGAAACCCCATCTCTACTAAAAATACAAAAAATTAGCCAGGCATGGTGGCACACACCTGCAATGCCAGCTACTCAGGAGACTGAGGCAGGAGAATCGCTTGAACCTGAGAGGCAGAGGTTGCAGTGAGTGGAGATTGCACCACTGCACTCCAACCTGGATGACGGAGCAAGACTCCGTCTCAAAAAAAAAAAAAAAAAAGTACATACATAATTGTTTGCAAGCTAAAAATTCTAATTATGGACAGATAAACACTGGAAAACAGTACGTTGACTGATAGGAAGTGCTGGGCATGTTGTACAGTGGTTTAAGCATAAGCTTTGGAGTGAAACAGACCTGCGTTCTAATATCATTCCACCTAGGAACTGTAATGTCATCTCCTAGGTATGGTATGTAATCTCCAACAAACTAACCTCTCTGAGCCTTAATTTCTTCACCTATAAAATGGGGAAAAGGCTGCTGCTTCTGAAAGCAGGGTAATCATCTGACATCATCTAAGTGTACCTTTGCCATCCTTCTTCACCTTTTTCTGTTCTCCTCCCATGGCTTTAGGCTTTCCTCCCAAGTCCCATGAACTGGGTTAAGATAATATACACTGTCTCATCTACTTCTGTATAATAACTCTGTGAATTAAGTGCTATTACTATCCCTATGCTATATCTTAGTATTTGAAATCAGTTTTTTTATTCTCTGCAGACACCTCAATGCAATCAATATTTAAATCTATATAGTAAGTAAACCAACAGACCACAGGAAACCTGAAAATAAAGACTTGCGATTTTTTTTTTTAGAATCACACCATAAAATCCATACTTTTAAGGCTTCGATTGGTTTTTGTCAATCTGAGTTACTGATTCCTTCTAAGGAACAGTCTACCTTATACCACTGTGTTTAGTGCATCTTTAACTAGAAAACCTGTCTCATTATCTATTCTTATCAATTAAGAAAGCAGGCCAAGCATGGTGGCTCACACCTGTAATCCCAACACTTTGGGAGGCCGGGGCAGGTGGATCACCTGAGGTCATGAGTTGGAGACCAGCCTGGCCAACATAGTGAAACCCGATCTCTACTAAAAATACAAAAATTAGCCAGGTGTGGTAGTGGGCGCCTGTAATCCCAGCTACTCAGGAGGCTGAAGTGGGAGAATGACTTGAACCCAGGAGGTAGAGGTTGCAGTGAGCCAAGATTACACCACTGCACCCCAGCCTGGGTGACAGAGCGAGGCTCCATCTCAAAAACAAACAAACAAACAAACAAAAAAACCTTTTTGCTAGATTAGCAATAAGCCTCAGAAGAGGAAATACTATAAAAAATATAATAACCCAAAGTGCCAAAAAAGTCTAGTAAGTTTCTATTTGGGAATAGTAAGAATCTTCAAACCTTCTAAGTCCACAGGTGGCTTTAAACCCTTTTGCTTGCTACCGTAGAAACATTTCATGCTCTGGCTGCCCTGTTTTGAAATAAAGCCCCAAAATAACACTGATGTTGCATATTATGATGGCTTTACAGGAATAAGAGTTTTTAAATTATTTATTTGGTTCTTTACAAAACTGCTATCCAGATGCATTTATTCTACCCATAAGATGTTTTTCCAGCTGCTTGGTTGTATAACAGGTTTTCCATTTTGAAAACATCCTGCAGCAAGAAGTTAATTACTCTACCCAGCATTCCTAACAGCTAAATCATTGGGTTGGTTCCACAGGTACTGGGGAGGGCTGCCTGGCACATGGAAAGTTCCATGGCTTGCAAAAGGTCACCAAGGCTGAAAGGCATTGTTCAGCTCTGCACTCTGAGTTCCCACATTCTTGCCCTGGTGTACACCTCTGAGCCACTTCTGCCTAAAGCTAAAGCAGTTCAATTCTTTATAAGTAGCCTAAGAAACCTTGGATTTTTTTCCTGAGATGTGGAATGCCATTTTGGCCAAATCTATTAATTTTTTTAATTCTTAGATTTTTTTTTAATAGGATGCTTACAAGCCCTTTAGCAAAAACTTTGTAAGCATAAAAAGCACACAAACAACAACTATATCTGCACTATTCAAAATGTTTGCCACTAGCCCCAAGTGGCTATTGAGAATGTGTCTAGTATGAATTGAGAATATTATAGGTATAAAATAGATACCAGATTTCAAAGTCTTACTACAAAAAAGTAATATATATCATTAATAACTTCCTAGTATCAACTACTGTTGCAATGATATTTTTGCATCATTGGGTTAAATAAAAGACACTATTAAAATTAATTTCATGTGTATCTTTTTACATTTTTAAAATATTACCAGAAAATTTAAAATTACATACATGGCTTTCATTATCTCATTATTGGGCAATGCTAGTCTGAATCAGTTGGAATATTTTGTTACTGGAATACGCATAGAAATTATTCAGTGAGCTTTAGAAATTGACACACTCCTCCCATGTAAAATGTTTTTGTACATCTCAAAGATTTAAACATTTCTATCATCTCTTTATCCTAGACAAAAGTTACTTTTAATACTGGCAGTGATACAACTCTAAAGCACACCATAAAATCTTACTTACACCATATAGCTTTTGGGTTTCTTTTCCAGTGAGTTTTTTTCCAGGTAATGAGATAAGTAGTACAATAATGCCATGAGGAAATTATCAAGATTCTTATTCCTATGGAGAGATTTGAAACAAAGAGTCAATGCTAACCTATTTCAAATGTAAGACTTCTCATAAAAAATACATGAGCACACAAGAATAAGTAGAAAACCATGTTATCATGCCTATCAAAGAACTAATTTACCAATGAAAATTCTATCTATATCTTCAAATATTTTAAAAATCTGGTTTTTGTAAGTAAAACATTTGGAGAGGTCAGACACTAAATTCTTACAGTGCTTATTAATTAATTTTCATTTTTAAAAAGTTATATATTTCCACTGTTTAAAAAATATAGAGAAATGCATCAAGTAAAAAGTTCTCTCTTACCTCTGTCACCATCCTATTCCCTAGTGGTAACCACTATTAAGAGTTTGGTTTGGGCCAGGCACAGCGGCTTACGCCTGTAATCCCAGCACTTTGGAATGCCAAGGCGGGTGGATCACCTGAGGTTGGGAGTTCGAGACCTGCCTGGTGAAACTCTGTGTCTACTGAAAAATACTAAAATTAGCCAGGCGTGGTCATGCATGCCTGTAATCTCAGCTATTCAGGAGGCTGAGGCAGGAGAATTGCTTGAACCCGGGAGGTGGAGGTTGCAGTAAGCCAATATCAAGCCACTGCAATCCAGGCTGGTGACAGAGTGAGACTCTGTCTCAAAAAAAAAAAAAAAAAGGGTTTGGTATGAATCCTTTCTAAACTTTATAAAACATGGGCAATCACATATAACATCCTCCTCCACCAACATATGTACATGTGCATGACTATATCCTTAAAAATGTTTTTTAGTAGTAAATGGGGTAATACTGTATATACAATTCTTTGCAACTTGCTTTTTTTCTTTAATTTAGGTTCTGGGGAGCACGTGCAGATCATGCAGGATTGTTGCATAGGTACACACATGGCAATGTGGTTTGCTGCCTCCATCCCCCCGTCACCTACATCTGGCATTTCTCCCCATATTATCCCTTCCCAACCTCCCCCGCCCCGCTGTCTCTCCCTTGGCCCCCCACAACAGATCCCAGTGTGTGATGCTCCCCTCCCTGTGTCCATGTGTTCTCATTGTTCAACACCCACTACGAGTGAGAACATGCGGTGTTTGATTTTCTGTTCTTGTGTCAGTTTGCTGAGAAGCAGCTTGCTTTTGTCACTTTTCTGTGTAGCACAGACCTCTTTCTATGATATATATACATTTTCTTCATTCTTTTAAAGAGCTGGATATTCTATACCTCATTTAACTAGTCTTCTATTGATGGGTATTTATGTTTTTAAAAATATTATAGACAGAAGTGAAATTGCTAGCACATAGTGTATGTGCATATTAAATGTTCATGCCACACTCTCCAAAAAGGCTGCACTGATTTACAATGCTATCTCATTTGTTTTTAACTAGAAGTCATTGTTTTCCTTCTAAATATTTTTCAAGACTTTTGCTGCCTTCTTTGTGGCCCCAAATGGAAATTCTTTCTCTGGCATTGGTTTCTTGAACTATACCTAAAAAAGCAGGATGAGGGTGACCATTACAGATTTTCTTTTCAAGATATTAATAACTGCCAGTCTCAGATTGGGTTCCCCCAGCAACAGACACTGGGACAAAGACTTGAAAGTGAATAGTTTTGTTGGGAAGTGATCTCAGGAAACATCAGTAGGAAAGTGGGGAAATGAGACAGGAAAAGAAGCCAACAAAGAGGGTATTAACAAAGTAAGCGGAGTTCAGTCCTGCAGGGACTCTGGGAGACAGTGTGGAAAACATCTCAGTTTACCTACCAACTCCTCCGGCAGGGCACTGAGTGAGAGCTGCTTTTAGCGCACTGATTCCCTAGCTCTGAGCTTGCCCTGCAGTCAGGCTGAGCCTGCTCCTGTGGTGGAATGAGGCCTTCAGGCTGAGTCTCAGGCAGTTGCCACAGCAGCCTGCATGTGTGTGCTGAGAGAACGGGGAGGGGTGCCAGTGGTATCGGGCACCCAACTCTGAGCGTTCACGGTGTAGGAGCTACATGAGGCACAGCCACGCACAGCCATACAAAGGGGATACAATTACACAATTACTTTCCAATTTTGTATCTGAGGAGACAGGCTTAGAAAAGTCAAGAAACTTACCTAGTCACACACCTAGCATATCCTGGGGCTGCCAAACATAACTAGTGGAGAAAATTGATCTTCAGTAAATGGGTAAATCCTTTTTTGTTGTTGTTTTTTTTGAGAAGGAGTCTTGCTCTGTTGCCCAGGATGGAGTGCAGTGGCACAATCTCGGCTCACTGCAACCTCTGCCTCTCAGGTTCAAGCAATTCTCCTGCCTCAATCTCCCAAGTATCTGGGATTACAGGTGTCTACCACCACAGCCCGCTAATGTTTTTTTTTTTTCTTCCTGAGATAGAGTCTTGCTCTGTCGCCTAGGTTGGAGTGCAGTGGCATGATCTCAGCTCACTGAAACCTCCGCCTCCTGGGTTCAAGTAATTCTCCTGCCTCAGCCTCCTGAGTAGCGAGGATTACAGGTGTGTGCCACCACACCCGGCTAATTTTTGTATTTTTAGTAGAGATGGGGTTTTCACCACGTTGGCCAGGCTGGTCTCAAACTCCTGACCTTGTGATCCACCGGCCTTGTCCTCTGTGCCCTTGATCACGTTGGGGTCACCACCTGAGACGTGGGTCCCACCGCCGTGGAAGTCTGACCTGCAGACCCTGACTCAACCACGGATGAATAAATGCACTCACACCATTAGGGTGTTTCAAGTGGGCTTGGGAATGGCTGCTGACTGCTTTCAAAAGGCGAAATGCAACAAATCAACCTAGATTCCCTGTTCATCCACACATTTATTCCCTAGACATTACGATAGAGGTTCTAAGTTAACACGGTTGTGGATGATTAACATGGTTAAGAGAATGGTTTTACAACTGGTAAAAGCTTTTGGTTCTGGGGCCCAGAATAAATGCAATTAATAAGTAATTCCCCTTTAATCCTCCTGGAGAGACCACCCAGCACAAAATTAACATGAGTAAACAGAGTGGAGACAAATGGGTGTGGGATAAGGCCTTTTGATCAGTCTCTAATCTCTTTCCTATGCTAATATTAACGAGGCGGCTGCCTTCAACCTGCCCCAATAAAACCCTTTGGCCTTCCAAAAGGCTTGAGACTATAACTTTCTCTAATATATCTTGACTATTTTCTGTAATATTTTGCCAACCACCCCGAGTGAATCTCAATAGGCATCCCAAAGTGCTGGGATTACACACGTGAGCCACCACGCCTGGCTATTTGTATTTTTAGTAGGGACGGGGTTTCACCATGTTGGCCAGGCTGGTCTCAAACTCCTGACTGCAGGTGATCTCCCCACCTCAGCCTCCCAAAGTGCTGGGATTACAGGCATGAGCTGCTGCACCCAGCCAGTAAATGGGTATATCCTTTAACTATTATGTAAAAATAATGCAGTCCATGTGAGACTCTGACTGCATGCTCTCCACAGTCCTTGCCCTGGGACTTTGTCTGGGGTTCCCATGACGTCTGGCTTCCTCTCCCTGACTCCTATGGTCACAGTGTTTGTGACTAGGTCCTGAGAGGATGGCTTGCATAGAGCCAGCCTCACGTTCTTCCTTTAAAATTCAGATTTGTCATCACTTACCAGATGGAGTTACTGAAAAATAAAGGATAAAAGATCTGAAATGCCTCACAAGCAATACATACTTCATAAATGTTGTAAAAGAACAGATCCGCTGCATCTCAGTATCTTGTAGCAAAAGCAAAGTAACAACTGAAAAGAGAAAATGGATGATTGAGAGAGGGACAAAAGCTGCCTGAGAGTCACACATGATGTTTATGCGTGGATGTTATGTAAAGATGATGGATGTTTACGTATGGATATATGGGTGGATGTGTACGTATGCATGTATAGATGGATGTTTATGTATGGATTAGAAAACAGTTACTTACATTTAACATCATCAAGTGTAATGGTGCCCTGTTGACCTCGTTTCTCTAAAGCTTTAGCTGACTTATCCTCTCTTGCAGCAAGCCTTTTATCTGTCAACCTGTTTTGGAATATAACAGTTTCTAGTAGTTTTGTGTTTTAAAATATTTTAGCTGGATTTAATCTAGCCTGATGTGCAAGAAGCATTTATTAAAAAGTAATAAGGGCCTGAGTGTCATACATGGGTTTTGTTTGATGTAAGATCATTTCAGAATGCTTTTTATTAAATATTATATTTACTATGTTAAGGCAAGAGGGATGCTCACTGCCTGATATAAAATCTAAATACAAATACCATCCAAAATAGATCATTTAAATCGTCTATTCTGGTGTACCTATCATTTTCCAATTTTAAGAAACTGTAAAAAGTTGAAGATGTGCTGACAGCCAGGTTAACAGGATACATTTATTGAGACTTGGAATTCCCACCACAATTCTGAAACAGTGCATGTTCTCTCTTTGATGGATATTCACATTGCAACCTAGAATAATAGGAATAGTATTTTCGTCGTTTGTAAAGGCTGAAGCCATTCCACTGAGAGGTGCTACCAGCAACTCTGGCATGATTGAGAAGTTAATCTACCTGTCTGAAGCTGGACCGTCGATTTCTGCGAAGTGAACTGCTTTGCCTTTCTTTCCTTTTTCCTTGAGTTCTACTGCAGGTGTAA
Source organism: Cacajao melanocephalus (assembly GCA_963573385.1). Classification (NCBI taxonomy): domain Eukaryota; kingdom Metazoa; phylum Chordata; class Mammalia; order Primates; family Pitheciidae; genus Cacajao; species Cacajao melanocephalus. The sequence continues at coordinate 40,805 of CAUYLG010028454.1, read as the reverse complement.
AACTGCAATCACAATGAGATAATTAGGGACTTCACTTCTTCCAAGGGGAAAACAAGTCAAATCATATCATAACTCTTAATCTTAGGACTAGCATATACTGTCAGCAGAAGCTGAAGAGAATCTGAGACATAGCAATGTTCAATTCATCTATTTACATACTGAACACTTATCTAGAGAAAAAATTAAAACTTCAGACTTTACTTTCAGCCTCTAACCATCAGCAGTCTCCACAATACCACCACACACAGAACATCTGAAAATCTTGTAGTAACTTCCTAAGAAACAGAAAGTTCTTGAAAAATTTGGAAAGATTATTTATTGAGGTGCTTAATATATACGACAAGTGCTTTTAGGCACAGTCTCATTTAACCCTCATGGCAACTCTAACACAAAATATTATCACCATTTTTACATATAAGAAAAATGGAAACTTAAAAAGAGACTAAGTGACTTGACTAAAATAACAGTAACTGGCAAAATCAGGACTAGAGCCTAGGTTTTTAGCCACAGAGCCATGTGCTGAGCCACCAGGTAATCCTCCCTCCCAAATAGCAATCTCAGTATTGGCTGCCATGGACTCTTCTAAAGGCCTCAGCCATCTCCATCTCCAGGTGGGTTTAGGGTCTTCTACTTAACTCAGAGTTTCTTAGCATGTTATACAAGCACTACTAAGCTGTAATGAGTTTGACTAACAAAGGAACCCAATTAAATAACAAACAAATCTATACTGACAATCTACTATGTGTTAGGAATTGCTATGACATTGAAAAAAAGATGGTTTCTAATTAGAGCCATTGCACAGACTCTCGGGAGTCTCAGCAAATGCTAACAGAAAAACAGAGGAAAGTCTTTTGAAGACTATCAGGACAAGGTTCCTGCCTTATCGATAGTACATTTTCTGGGAGAACCATGGTGTCTGCCAAACCCATTGGGAGGTATCACAATGCCACATTGATAACACAATGTAGAAGCTTACCCTCTGCCCAAAGTTATGTGTCCCTCTGTTATGCTGAGAGGCAGATGCAGTAATAGAAGCACTTCCCCTCAACTTTATCCATTCTCTAAAGATGGATATTAATCACGAGAACTTTATTATCTCCTTGGTAAATCCCACAAAGAAATTTTGTTAGAGAAATACCTCCCTGTGGGAGTAATAAAGTCAGCTTGGTGCTTTCTTCTTCCAGGAGTTTCTTGAACTGCCTGGCAATATTCATGTTGTAGGCTAGCTCCTAAAAGCATGTACCTAATGTTACATCAAGGGAATGATTTTTTTTTCCCACTGTTTTCTTTTTTTTAAGACAACTGGCACCAAGTTGGCCAGTGATGATTTCTAAGCTTTTCATTCTTTTTGGTGCTGCTCTTTTCACTGGTCTCCAAGAATTGGGTATTTGTGGGGCAGGGTGTGCTAAAATACTGAGGATGGAGGTGTGCAGGGAAAAAGAAATGGAAAGATGCCAAACGTTGATGGTGGCTACCTCCAGAGACAGGTGGGGATAAGATGGGGCAGGAAGGAGAGAGAGGGTAATGAAGAGATGGCAATTCCACATCTGTATACTTCTGCATTATTTGAATTTTTTATAAAAATGTATTACCTGCATAACTTTTAAAAAAACTGATAGAGATATACAGACTAAGGAAGCCCCAGCTGTTCCCAGCTCTCTCCTGTTTCTCTTCTCTAAAGAATGAGAGAAGATAGAAACCCTAAATCTAAGTTAATGTCAAAGAAACTGTGTCTCCTCCCCCTTTTCTTGGCCCCATCCCTATAATTCAAAGTTTCTTGCATTTGCCTGAGATGTTTTGAGACAAGAAAGCCTTAAAATAAGGAATTTGAAAGGATACAGTTGAGACTATCTTATTTATCTAGATCAAGTCTATGAACTAAGTCAGATGAACTTGGAACTATAAAACCATAAAATTGGCCAGGGTTGGTGGCTCACACCTGTAATCCCAGCACTTTGGGAGGAAGCTGAGTCCGGTAAATGGCTTGAGCCCAGGAGTTTGAGACCAGCCTGGGCAACATAGTGAAACTCCATCTCTACTAAAAATTAAAAAAAAAAAAATTAGTTGGGTATGGTAGCAAGTGCCTGTGCTCCCAGCAACTTGGAAGGCTGGGATGGGAGGATTGCCTGAGCCCAGGAAGTGGAGATTACAGTGAGCTGGGATCACACCACTGCACTCCAGCCAGCCTGGGTGACAGAGTGAGACCCAGTCTAAAAATAAAATAAAAAAGTGGGGCCGGGCACAGTGGCTCATGCCTGTAATCCCAGCATTTTGGGAGGCTGAGGCAGGTGGATCACCTGAGGTCGAGAGTCTGAGATCAGCCTGACCAACAAAGAGAAACCCCATCCCTACTAAAAATACAAAATTAGCTGAGCGTGGTAGCACATGCTGTAATCCCAGCTACTTGGGATGAAGCAGGAGGGCCGCAAACAAACCTCTCAAACACCAAAACGGGAAGGAAGTGGTAATTGTATTTGGCCAGGAGTTGCAGCGGCATAGATGCCTCAACAACCGAGCTCTCCCAACAAAGAAAACCGTGGCCCTTTTAAAGGCTTATAGTCTGAGAGGTGCACATGTGAGACGGTCAAGAGCGTGGGGGACATGACTAGGTGGGGGGTCTGAGCAGTTGAGCAAGAACAATGCCTTCCAGGGAAAATTCCTCTGTACCATGTCCGTGATCTATAGATAGGGTTGTGGTGAGCATAGAGGGTTTAATCCTTTAGACCTGACGGCAGCACCTACCCGTCCCTCCTCTGGCTGACTTTTAACTTCTCCTTTTGAGATGCAATGTAGAAGGCTAAAGAGGAAATGGCCTTAGAAGCTCAGGAGGAGGGGATCTCCTTCCTCAGGGAGGCTGAGGCAGGAGAATCACTTGAACCCGGGAGGCGGAGGTTGTGGTGAGCGGAGATTGCGCCATTGCACTCCAATCTGGGCAACAAGAGCAAAACTGCATCTCAAAAATAAATAAATGAATAAAATAAAAAATAAAATCATAGAATTTTGGGGTTATTGGAAGTAAAAAATATCATCTAGAATAAGGCTATCATTTTACTGATGGAGAACTAAGGCTTGGAGAGGCTGACCCATGTCCCAGTGGTAGAGACTGGTAGGCAGTGTCTGCCCTTATCCAATAGACTGACATTTACTGCTAAACTTTTAGTCCTTATGCTCTGACCTCTGGACACACCTTCTCTACTTCACACTTGTCTGAGTGGCTTTCACCTCACTGAAGTCATTCTCTAGTTTGGCTGGTGAGACAGGTTCTACTTTGTGAGTGAGTGCTCTGCCATAGCCCTGAAGGCAGCCTATGCTCACAATGCGTTTGGAATCACCAAGAAGCAATACTAGTAATAACCGATTTTTTTTTTTTTTGAAACTGAGTCTCACCCTTTCACCAAGGCTGGAGTGGTACGATCTCAGCTCATTGCAACCTCTTCATCCCGGGTTCAAGCAATTCTCCTGCCTCAGCCTCCTGTGTAGCTGGGATTATAGGTGCCTGCCACCACATCCCACTAATTTTTGTATTTTTGGTAGAGACAAGGGTTTCACCATGTTGGCCAGGCTCGTCTCAAACTCCTGACTTCAGGTGATCCACCCACTTCGATCTCCCAAAGTGCTGGGATTATAGGCATGAGCCACTGTGCCCAGCCAATAATTGAAAATTGTACTGTGAACTGTACCTCTGATTGGTGCCCAAACCATAGTCTGGGCTAGTTAGCCTGTACCCTTCTACTGTCTCCAGAGTACAAGGTGGATGTACTTTCCTAATACTACAATATAATCATGTCATTCCCCTTTGCCTTGAAGTAAACAGGAAATAAATTCATATTTTCTCTCTAGAATCCATCACGTAAATGCAGAGGGCTGGACCATTCTTGGCTTCCACACAGATTTCTTTGATGGTTCTCAGAGAGTCTTCCCTCAGGCCATGATGAAAGAGTAGCATTTCCTTGGTTTTATATCCTCAGGGGAGTCCACGACCTTTGCAAAGATTCAGACAGATTGCTGGTTCTCGCCCAGCTTTAGAATAGGACCACTTGAAGCAAGAAAGGAAAGGACAGCAGGTACTATGTCAGAGAGAAAAGCCTGCCTCATGGGCCAACCTAGATGATGCCTGTGAGTAAAAGTATTTCTCTTTACCAAATAAGAAAGAAGTGGTCATGAAGGCTGATGAACTATACCAACAGCCTCATTTACTTCTCTCAAGGCATTATTATTGCATTTTATAGATGAAGGAACTGAATTATTGAGGCTAAGTAACTTGACAACTGATAACCACCTAGTAAGGGGCAGAGCTAGGATGTGAACCCAGGACTCCCTTCAAACTATTCTCTACTGTTCTTTCTTAACTACCTATTAAGAAATAATGGCCACCCTTTCCCTGGCATTTCTTGCACGGAGTTATGGATATCCCGTTGTATTCTGATAGTCATCTCCATCACGTTATAATCTGCAAAAGTAAGGCAAGACTTGCCTGTGAGTAGGGAGCTAGGTTGTCTCTGAGGGTAAGATTTCCTGTGTCATTTGACCAGGAGAGAGGTCAGGAAATTCAAGCTGGGGGAGGGGAAAGGGATCACCTTTTCTTGATCTGAACTTGAGAATACCTAGAAGACTAGGATTCCTCTTGGCTAGTGGGTATAAAAGTTGGCCTACCCCAAGTAGAAGAGGACTAAAACGTCAGAACTTTCAGGGTCTTAAGTTGATGGGATAAAACTTGAATGCCGGCCGGGCACGGTGGCTCACGCCTGTAATCCAAGCACTTTGGAGACCAAGGCGGGCGGATCATCTGAGGTCGGGAGTTCAAGACCAGCCTGACCAACATGGTGAAACCCTCTCTTTTTATTAAAAAAAAAAAAAAAAAAATGAATGCCCCTGAGATCAAGCTGTTACTTTGTGTAACAGATACCTGGATTCAGGACACTCCATTTTCCTCCCCTCTCTCTAGCTACAATTTACTGGTCTCCTTCAAAAGCTCCTTTTTTATTTTATTTTTGAGACAGAGTCTCACTCTCACCAGGCTGGAGTCCAGTGGCGCAATCTCCGCTCACTGCTACCTCCACCACCCGGGTCTAAGTGATTCTCCTGCCTCAGCCTCCTGAGTAGCTGGGATTATAGTGCATGCCACCATGCCCAGCTAAATTTTTTTTGTATTTTTAGTAGAGACAAGGTTTCATCATGTTGGTCAGGCTGGTCTCGAACTCCTGACCTCAGGTGATCCACCCACGGCTTCCCAAAGTGCAGGGATTATAGGCATGAGCCACCACGCCCGGCCCAAAAGCTCCTTTTCTGAGGCATGTTCCCTCCCTACATGAGGGTCCTTCTCAGAGCTCCACATGGTTATTCTTCTCATTCCCTCTGAATAATTCCATCTACTTCACTAGCACCAATAACTCACAAATTTATATTCAAGGCTCAGATCTTTATGCAGACTTATAAAGCGGCACATCTGTCTATTGAACACTGTCAACCAGCTGTCTTACAAGCACCTCAAACTCGGTCTGTCCAAAATAAACACATTCCCCTTTACTGTGTATTCCCACCTCCTGTTTCCCCCATCTCAGTAAATAAGTACCACTATCAAACCAGGAGCTCACGCTGGACAATGGTGTCTTCCTTGATTCCTCCAACACCCTCACCCCTCATGGCTTACTAATCACTAAATTCTTTAATACCTTTTGAAGCCATTTCCCTCTCTTTCCACTGCCACCATCTTAATTTTAGGAATCTGTCAACTAAATTTCTGCGATTGCTTTTTTTTTTTGAGAAAGAGTCTAGCTTTGTTCCCAGGCTGGAATACACAGGCGCCGTCTCAGCTCATTGAAACCTCTGCCTCCCGGGTTCAGTGATTCTTCTGCCTCAGCCTCCTGAGTAGCTGGGATTACAGGCGCGTGCCAACACTCCTGGCTAATTTTTGTATTTTTAGTAGGGATGGGGTTTCACTCTGTTGGTCAGGCTGGTCTCGGACTCCTGACCTCATGATCCTCCCAAAGTGCTAGGATTACAGGCGTGAGCCACTGTGCCCAGCCCATTCTTTCTCTTTCTCTGGCCAATTCCTCTTTCCTTGCCTGTCTCCTATTCTTGAGAGCAGTATGAAGATATCTATCAAAGGCTTAAAATGTGTACACTAATTAAGACACATATCAAGCCAATTGTCATGTACAAACCTTATTTTAAAGACTGAAACAAACTTTAAAAATATCAGACAACAGGGGACATTTGAATACCAACTGACTATAACTGAATATACGATATTAAGGAATGACCGTTTGCATTTTTAGGTGTATAAATAGTAATTCAGTTTTATTCTTCTCCTTCCCCTCCCTTCCTCCTCCTTGTTCTCTTCCCCCTTCCTCTTCTTCTTATTTTACATATTGAGACTCCCGACCTACATCAGTTGTATTTTCTAAGACAGTGCTTATTTTTTGAGATACATACTGAAATATTTACAGATGACATGATGCCTGGGATTTGCTTCGAAATAATTGAGGAGCGGGGTAGAAAGAGGTATAGATATGAAGCTGACTTTAATTCGTGCTTGTTGATGCTGTGTTATGTGTTCATTGGGGTTCATTACACCATCTTCCCTACTTTTATATATTTGAAATCATCTAATATAAAAAGTTTTAATGGGCCAGAGATGGTGGCTCACACCTGTAATCCTAGGACTTTGGGAGGCTGAGGCAGGCAGATCACTTGGGCTCAGGAGTTCCAGACCAGCCTGGGCAACATGGCGAAATCCCATCTCTATCAAAAAAATACAAAAAAAAATTAGCTGGGCATGGTGGCATGTGCCTAGTTTCAGCTGTTTGCCAGGGGGGCGGGGGCAGGAGGTGGTGGGCGGTGGGGGCTAAGGTAGGAGGATCACTTGAGCCCAGGAGGTTGAGGCTGTACTGAGCCAAGATTGTGCCACTACACTCCAGCCTGGGTAACAGAGTGAGACGCTGACTCAAATTAAAAAAAAAAAAAAAAAAAAAAAAAAAAAGAGGGGGGGGTGTGTGGTTGAAGAGAGAGACAGAGAGGGGAAATTTTGAAGATTTGGAAAGCCATTTATGTATACCATAAGACGTTAACAGTTACTTGCTGGGTGGGACTGTGTTTTGTTTTTGCTTATTAGTATTTTACAATTTTTTTTAAGAGATGGGGTCTTGCTGTGTTGCTCAGACTGCAGTGCAGTGGCTGGTGCTATTCACAAGTGTGATCATGGCACACTGTAACCTCAAATTCCTAGTCTAAAGCAATCCTGCCCCTCAACCTCCCGACTTACTGGGACTACAGGCACTCACTGATGTTTTTAACCCTTTTCCTGTTTAGAAAAAAAAAGTGTCGCTCACTGGCAGAATCCATTTAATTTTACATAAATACCCTCTTTGAGGCTGAAGCAAATCTGACTGATTTTCCATGTGAAAATAAAATATAAAACTATTCTTAGAGTTATTTCTAAACAGAACATCAGAATCATCTTAATCATCAGAATTGTCTATTTGGGAAAAATCGTATTCATCAACTGAATCTTAGGCCAACAACTGAGAACGATGTTAACATCACATGTAGGAATGCTGTGTTTTCTAGGATTTGAAATTTTCCGCGATAGACAATTACTATGCTTTGTAAATGGAAATACCACTAAAAACAGAATGCTATAAACAGAATGATGTCTTTTGTTTCCAAAGTCAATATACTAGAGCAATGAGAAAATTTAAAAAAATCGAGATATTCTGTGGCAAAGTTATCTCAGTGTTAACACTGTAGCTGCAAGTGCCACTGATGAGTATTCTCCGGATAAACAAGAAAACAGTTAAATAGTAGGATTTTTAAAAACATATTTCATAAATTTTTAAAGTAGGTATTTCCTAGGGTTCTGGCCTCAATCATTCCACTTCCCACTCTAATTTTGCATTTGCCTTTCTCCTAAGGGCCAAACTCCTACCTACTGGATTTTTAACCTGGGGTTCCCACAGGCAGGCACCTTGAATAGTATGCATTTAAAAAAAATCTTGTTACCCGTTACCCCCTCCACACACTTACTGCCTCTCCCCATCCCTGCTTATCTGTCCATTCTCCTGCCAGAGCTCATCTGGGTCCTAGTCACCACCCTTTTGGATTGCTGCATAACTGTTGTGCCTAGTTCTAATCTCGCCCTGCTAGGTGTGAGAGCAGTCACTGAACACGCCTGCTACCTCTGCAGTTTCCATGCCTACCACTGTCTATTCTCAACCACCTCTGCCTCAGCCCTGCCCCTTCACCACCAACTGGAGTAACATAAGTCTCCAGTAGCACTGTCTCTGACAGAAAAAGCATGTTCCAGTTCAAAAGTCCTCTCTGACTTCAAACCTACATTTTAAAATTTGTGATGGGATATGCTCAGACTTTTAACAGGGAACCAAAACCTCTATTTCCAACGAATCCAAATACCAACTCTGAGATAAAATATACAAGGCTCTGCCTTCCTCTATCTTAGCAGGTAGACGCCCAAGGTAACCCTGACACTCTAAGGCTCACCACATTGAGTTGCTTAAACACAAAGCAGCTCCACCAAAACCAGGCTGGCTGACCCCCATCTGTTCATAACATTCCTTTTCCGCCTCCTTTAACTGCCCCCTAGTTTGTGTACACCACATAGTCTGGGGTTTGCAGGGTTTTTTTGTTGTTTTAGTTATAACTTATGTGTAGTAAAGTGCATAAATCTTAAAGTGTGCGACTTGATGAATTTTTTAATATGTGTATACCCACAAAACTACCACCCAGATCAACATATAGGCCATTTCTACCACCTCAGAAGGTTTCCTTATACTGTCTCCCAATGCCACCAGTTGATAACCCCCTAAAGGTAACCACTATTTTGTATTTACTCTTATCATGAAAGTTCTTTTTTGTCTATTTGTTAAAACTTTTATACAAATGTAATCATGCAGTATTTACATTTTTGTGTCTGGCCTCTTTTGCTCATGCTTTGTATTATGTCATGTAACCTCTATTTTAAATCATACCATCCCATAGGTATTCTCCAAAATCAGTGGAAATCAAATCAAGCCATATTTCAAGAACAATTTGGTAATAAGCCAAAAGAAACTTTAGTTTATGAATATGACTACTTTATGAATATGAAAGATATGAAACTGATATCTGTGAACTTATTAGTAGGCTCAAATATAAAATAGCACCGTTTGGGGTGGGTTGTCAGATTCGCACTGAAAATTAGTTTAAAAAATACTGTCGGCAAGGCAAGGTGGCTCACACCTGTAGTCCCAGCACTTTGGGAGGCCAAGGCGGATGGATTCCTGAGGTCAGGAGTTCAAGACTAGCCTGGCCAACATGGTGAAACCCCATCTCTACTAAAAATACAAAAATTAGCCGGGTGTGGTGGTGGGCATCTGTAATCCCAGCTACACCGGAGGCTGAGACAGGAGAATCCCTTGAACCCTGGAGGCAGAGGTTGCAGTGAGCCGCGATAACGAGACTGCACTCCAGCCTGGGCAACAAAGAGCGAAACTCCGTCTCAAAAAAAAAAAAAAATACTGTCAACTAACTTCATTTACAAAGAAACTCAGTAAGTAAAAAGTATGATCCAAAGTGTTCATCATCAGAAGAGAGGACTAAGATGACCTTTAAATATATGTGAAGATTGAGAAAGGAAAATGGTGGGCCAAGTGCAGTTGCTCACGCCTGTAATCCCAGCACTTTGGGAGGTTGAGGAGGGCAGATCACTGGGCCCAGGAGTTCGAGACCAACCTGGGCAACATGGTGAAAACCTGCCTTTACTAAAAATACAAAAACTAAGCTGAGATGGGAGAATCACCTAAGCCTGGGGAGTTGAAGCTGCAGTGAACCAAGATCATGCTGCTGTCCTCCAGCCTGAGAAACAGGAATGAGACCCTGTCTCAAAAAAAAAAAAAAGTTGGCATTTATATTTATACATACATTCTCTTGCGCTTTATCATGTATTTTGACTCCTGTAATGATCCTGTCTGTCTAATCCCAACGCTATCTCACTCACTGTCTATCTCATACTCACTGAGGGTGACGTTTCAGAGGCCACTGGACAGAATCTTCTGTGGCAAAGCTGAAAAAGAAAACTGAAATTACTGCTTTGAAGTGACAGGTTACTCAAATACTGAAATAATTATTCTATAAAATATAAACTTTTGATTTTGACTCTAATAAAATGTTAAGCCTTTGAATTATTTGTTTAATTAACATGAAACATGTCATTATGTTTATAATGTAACTATAAACATCTAGTGTAACTATATATGTCTGCTTAGCCAACTCCTTTCCTGACTTCCAGCCCCATTTGTCCAACAGCCCAAGACATATCCATGTGAACAAGTCATAGCAACCTGAAACACGTGGTCAGTTTTGTCACTTTATTTATGAGATGGAGTCTCACTCTGTCGCCCAGGCTGGAGTGCAGTGGCACGATCTCAGCTCACTGCAACCTCCACCTACCAGGTTCCAGCTATTCTCCCACCTCAACCTCCCAAGTAGCTGGGATTACAGGCACCGGCTACCGTGCCTGGCTAACTTTTTTGTATTTTTAGTAGAGACCAGGTTTCACCATGTTGGTCAGGCTGGTCTCGAACTCCTGACCTCAGGTGATCTGCCTGCCTCAGCCTCCCAAAGTGCTGGGATTACAGGTGTGAGCCACTGCACCCAGCTGCCAGTTTTGTCACTTTAATGCTGTATATGGGTGAAGGGCAATATCAGCCACCTGATCACCCAATCAGAGACACCTAGGAGCCAATCTAAACACCTGCTTTTCTCTCTCCCTTCACATCCAGTCCCCATATCCTATCAATCCTATCCAAACATCCTGTCAATCCTCTGTCTTAAGTGTTTCTTAGTCCTTTGCCTTTCTATCTTTACCAACATGGAGATAATTCTAACTCTCACTGCTGCTTACTTGTATAATTATCTGTAATCCTACAACTGGCCTTCGAATTGGTCGCCTGCCTCTACCTCTGCTTGAATCTAGCAGTTTCTTTGAACATGCTCAATAAACATTTGTTGAGTACCTACTTAAGAAGTTCTGTAGATGGTTCCAGAGACCATCTGGAACCATCTACAGAACCAGCAAGACACTTCTTGCCACTGCGGGGCTTACTGTCTAATTGAGGGAGACAGTGAGTACATGAAAAGGGCTTAGGCATTAGACAAATCTTGGTTCAAACTATCAGTTCTGCTACTTACTGGCTGTCTGACTTGGGTTCAGTTGCTTAATCTTCGTGAGCCTTGTTTCTTCATCTATAAAATGAGGATATTTATGTTCACTTTTCATAGCTGTTTTAAGAAGTGGAAAAATATAGCCAGACACGGTGGCTCACGCCTGTAATCCCAGCACTTTGGCAGGCCGAGGAAGACAGATCACCTGAGGTCAGGAGTTCGAGACCAGCCTGACCAACATGGAGAAACCCTGTCTCTACTGAAAACACAAAAAATTAGCCAGGCATGGTGGTGCATGCCTGTAATCCCAGCTACTTGGGAGGCTGAGGCAGTAGAATTGCTTGAACCCAGGAGGTGGAGGTTGTGGTGAGCCAAGATGGCGCCATTGCACTCCAGCCTGGGCAACAAGAGCAAAACTCTATCTCAAAGAAAAAAAAAAGAATTGGAAAAATATGCAAATATCTGGCACATAATCAGTGCACAACAGATAGTGTCTAGTATTATTAGCTTAGCTATACACTTTTAAGAGTCAGTGTCTTCTTAACAGAGATTAAAATCAGTTTTTTCTAATTTAGTAATTTTCTCTTGCAAAATTCATCTATTGCAGCAGGTCTAATATGGTCCCATTAATGTACAACTATATTTCTTTAACTCAAAAAGGCAATTTTATAAAGGAATTAAAAACATAGACTCTGCAAAATCAAACAGACCTACATTTAAATAATCTTAGTCACCTCTGAGCTGTGTGATTGGGCCAAGTCACCTAATCTTCCTCAAATCGCTTAACCCTTTGAAACTTCAGTTTCTTCATCTGTAAACTAATTAACATGCAGCTGTTTCAAAGAGTTGGTAAACTGATTAGCACAGTGTCTGGTTCATATGAAGCAGCTGATAAGTGTTCAGAGAAAGGCTGTTTGCTGAAATGATTGTCTCCAGATGGTGAGGTATCAGTGGATATTATTCTTTATACTCTTCTGTATTGCTTTTTTTCTTTTCTTTTTTACCCTGGGCACATGTAATTTTTATACAAACGCTAATAAAGTTTTGTTAAAATTTACCTTCTGAATTCAAGAGTTCTGGTTTCATCTTTCCAGTACCACATCCCTAATCGTAATCCCAACTGCTGAAAAACAAAATTATTACAGCAAAAATAATTAAAAGTTCAATTTGCAATCTACATGCCATAATAAACCTTTAACAATAATTCCTACTTACTAACATACCTTTAAGTAATAAGAAGGAAACAAGAAGCAATGGTTCCTACTAGTCCCTCTTTACATTTTCAATAAGAGTGTAGAATCCTAAAGTGTTAAACTTGAAGCTAGGATTTTATCCCTCCGATTGATTTTAGGTGTGGTTTCAGTAGAACGGCAGGAAGGAGGGGGAGGGAGAAAGGAAGGGAGGAAAGTAGGAAAAGAGGAAAGAAGAAGCGGAGGAAGGAAAGAGAGATAGGAAGAAAGGAAATTGAGACTGCATATAGCTCATCAAAGCAATTTACCAATTAATTGGAATTCAGACAATAAACTGATGCCCAGGGCAGCCTCAGCTTTCTGTTTCTGGAGCCTTCTGGTCTTCAACACTGAACGCGCCCTTCAGACGCATTGGCAAAAAATAAGTACACCTTTTCACCAGTGGAAGCTAGCACCCCAACAGCCTTTCTTCCCCGAGCGGGCTGCTTCCCCAGCAGTAGGGCTATTTATTTTGAAACCAACCAATTAGAGGTGGTGAGATGGGATTTCATAAATATCTAACTACCTGCGCTGGAGCCAGCATTCAATTCTCACCATCTGTCAAATATACCGCTATAGTTTTGTTTGTCCAGGCAAATATGGCCATGTGCCTTTGAGAACTGCCAGCCCTGGCGAAGGCGACGACCCGCCTCTGGAGGCGGGCAAGGGGCGCGACGCTGGCAAAGGCGGCACCGAGGGCGGGCTGGGGGCAGCAGGGCCCGCCTTGCGCCCAGCCTGGGTTTGGGGGCCACCGGGGCTGCACTTACATCTATCAGGTAAGGGGTCTGCCCGTCTAACCGCTTCCTCCTCGCATAAAACTCGGGCACCCGGTACATGGCGTCGCCCTGGCCGCCACACGGCGTCGCCAAGGCTACCGCCCGCCGGCTCCAGCACACTGCGGCCCGGTGCGCGGGACGCGGCGGGGCCCGGCGAGGCGTCGCTTCCCTCGTGGGCCGCGCCGGCAGCGGCCGCACCCAGGCTTCTCCCGCGATCCCTAATGCCCAGCCCAAGGCATAATTCTTCATGGCATTCCAACCGTGAACTTCATCAAGTTTTTCATTTTACTGTTTTAATTGGAATAACTACATTCAGTCGTATAGGGAAGAAAGATCCATTTTTTCTAAACTTTCATGATTAGCACTATTATTAAGTTCAAATCCAGGTTGTACCTAGTATGATGGGGAGAGGAGGGTGGAGGTGGGGAAGCAGGGTAGTCTCATACAAGAGAACATGGGTACGGAAATAACGGAAACAAAATATTCACAACAGTTGTGCTGCTTAACGAGCTGTGGAATCTAGAGAAAGACTACTCTAATCCTGCTTCTAAAAACACCAAATTAGGGGTTATGTGGGTTTTTAAGGAGTGGTGTGTGTAAAGCACCAGTCTTAAGTACTCAAAAGCAGTGTTGCTCAAAAACCAAGAACCTTGCTTAGTGTCAATGGATATTCAATTGATATTTTTACATTTACACTCTTCAGATCGTATGTCTTGTAATTCCTTCTTGCAACTGAGTTGATAATGCTGATTCTGATTGATTTTTTTTTCCTCCCAGCTTGGAGTGAGCAATGCTAGATGATGCAACATGATTGGGAATGCCTAGTATATTCTTTTGTATCACCACAGCTTAATTGGCATGAAAGGCTCATAAGTAGTGGGTATATACTCCCATAAACTTTTAAATTAAGTCAATAGGCTTCCCACTGCTTCTTCTATTCCCACCCTCCCAGTCTCACTACTTGGTAATACACAATTACTGGCTACAGTAATAAAATAGTAATCACCTAGATTCATGTTCTGCTCACTTGAGTCCATTCTGGCAGCTGTTCAGTTGGTCCAGATATATGGAAACCCAACTATTTACTGGCTGCACACAAGGCTTTCTTACTACAAGATGACACACTTGAGAATATCCCATACGCCAAGAGCATTTCACCTAGTAGTGAACATAATTTGAGGAGGACAGGACAGGGAAGTAATGAGGTGACGCTCCAGAAAAGATGAAGAAAGACCAAGGAATCTGGATGGCATCCAATCACTTCACAATCACTATTGGGAAGACCACACTAGGGGTCAGTAAACCTCTTCAATTCATCCCAATAATGTGTGGAGAAGTGCTGATAGAAAACTTAAAATCTATATATCTTATCACAGAATAAACTTAGGCTGTCTAATATACAAAACTTAAGTAAAAATAAGAGTTGAGAGGCCAAAACAACATCTACTTAAAAATTACAGAAGTTATTTCACATGTGATAGAGGGATATAATATTTAAAAGAAAGTTTCAGTAACTCTGAAGGGACAATCTATACTTCTCTATCACCTTACCTCAAACAAAAGGAGGAAGAAAAGATTGTTTTTACATTTCAAAATCATGACAGTACTTATTCTAAAAAGTGACCCACCCATTTCCCAGGCTGGATTTTTCACCAATTAGGTTTCTTTTTAAATGATATTAGAAACACAACCAAAACTGGAAATATAATTTTCCCTTTAAAGAAAAAACCCACAATTGATGATGTTTAAAGTAGGGATGAAGGTACCTTCAAAATATTTGATAACTACAAGCACATGCCACTACAGCCGAGAAGGCCCCACTGCCCAGCTAAATTTTGTATTTTTAGTAGAGATGGGGTTTCACCATGTTGGTCAGGCTGATCTCAAACTCCTGACCTTGTGATCTGCCCACCTTGGCCTCCCAAAGTGCTGGGATTACAGGTGTGAGCCACTGCACCTGGCCTAGACAGATTTTTATAATGTTATAATTCTACCTTAAAAAATTAATTTACCACAGAAGAAAACAGCAATGCAAAATTTTGAATTAGCAACTTCATTTTTTAAAAATTATTTTTTTTGTGACACTCTACACCTGGAGATGGCAGCTCCTGTTTGTTCATTTCTTTTGTTTTGAGACATGGTCTCGCTCTGTCGCCCAGGCTGGAGTGCAGTAGTGCAACCTCTGCTCACTGCAACCTCCACCTTCTGGGCTCAAGCGCTTCTCCTACCTCAGCTTCCTGAATAGCTGGGACTACAGGGGTGCACCACCAAGCCTGGCTGATTTTTGCATTTTTAGTGGAGACAGGGTTTCACCATGCTGGCCAGGCTGGTCTCGAACTCCTGTCCTCAAGTGATCTGTCTGCCTTGGCCTCCCAAAGTGCTAGGATTACAGGCATGAGCCACAGCACCCAGCCGGTAGCTCCATTTTTGATTGCTTATTTACTAACCCTTCAATTCACAGATAACCTAATCAACACCGAAAGGGGTGGAAGAAAGGGCCTATGACATCTTGGTTTGTTCTAAGGGAAAGACATTTTAACATTAAGCATCACCCTAATAAATTTCAGAAATGCATATACCCTAAAATATTTCCATTTCAAAAGCTATATCAAGGCTCAGGCCTGTAATTCCAGCACTTTGGGAGGCTGGGGTGGGCGGATGATCTGAGGTCAGGAGTTCGAGACCAGACTGGCCAACACAGTGAAACCCTATCTCTACTAAAAATACAAAAATTAACCGGGCATGGTGGCAGATGCCCATAATCCCAACAACTCTGAAGGCAGAGGCAGGAGAACCACTTGAACTCAGTAGGTGGAGGTTGCAGTGAGCTAAGATTGTTCCACTGAACTCCAGCCTGGGTGACAAAGAGAGACTCTTTCTCAAACAAAACAAAACAATTAAGAATAAATACTGGGGCCTGGCACGGGGGCTCAGGCCGGCACTTTGGGAAGCCAAGGCAGGCAGATCACTTGAGATCAGGAGTTCCAGACCAGCCTGGTCAACATGGGGAAACACTGTCTCTACTACATAGTCCCAGCCATTCAGGAGGCTGAGGCAGGAGAATCACTTGAACTTAAGAGGCAAAGGTTGCAATGAGCCATGACACCATTACACTCCAGCCTGGGTGACAGAGCAAGACGGTCTCAAAAAAAAAAAAAAAAAAAAGAATACTGGGTTTTTGCCAGGCGCAGTGGCTCACACCTGTAGTCCCAGCACTTTGGGAGGCCAAGGTGGGGAGATCACCTGAGGTCAGGAGTTCTAGCCTAGCCTGGCCAACATGGTGAAACCGTCTCTACTAAAAATACAAAAATTAGGTGGGTGTGGTGGTGCATGCCTGTAATCCCAGCTACTCAGAGAGCTGAGGCAGGAGAATTGCAGAGGTTGCAGTGAGCCAAGAATGCCTCACTGCACTCCAACCTGGGCAACAGAGTGAGACTCTGTCTCAAAAACAACAACAACAACAACAAAAATAGGCTTTTTCTGAAGATCCAAAATTTTCCACAAGGAATAAAATTCTGCATCTAGTTTCTAATTCTGTAACTAATTCAGAAGTTTATTCACACCTATTTATACATTAAATATGCAACTGAATATTCCTGTGTATAAATCTAAACATATATATTCCCTTAACAATTGTGACACATGGATGTGAGGGGTTTTTTGTATTTGTTTTTGAGATGGAGTCTTGGTCTATTGCCCAGGCTGGAGTGCAGTGGCACAATCTGCACTCATTGCAACCTCCGCCTCTCGGTTCAAATGATTCTCCTGCCTCAGCCACCCAAGTAGCTGGGACGGCAGGCACTTGCCACCACACCCAGCTAATTTTTTTTTTTTTTTGTATTTTTAGTAGAGACAGGGTTTCACCGTGTTAGCCAGGATGGTCTCAATCTCCTCACCTTGTGATCTGCCAGCCTCGGCCTCCCAAAGTGTTGGGATTAAAGGCATAAGCCACTGCATTGGGCCAGATGTGAGAAATTTTTAAACTTCAATTTAAATCGTATTCAAAAGCAAGAGGAGCATGCCTCACAACACAATTTTTATAAACTACATTCAGTTTAAAGTAAAAATATGTTATAGGTCCACTATTGGAAACTCATAAAAATAGATTTTCTGATTTCATCTCTATAGCCAGGTTGTATTCAAGATTTTACATAAAAAAGAAATTCTCATTAAGTCTCCATGACATATTGAATGGGTAACATAATAAATATCACACTGTACATGTTAAATTTACACGTGTAAATTGCAGTATTATTTCCTAACATACAAGTTTTAATGCATTTTCATTATACATATCAAATTAATACTATAAAAAATTTCAAGTGAGTTTGTTTTGAAATTTCACATCTCAAATACTGTAGACAACTGGTTGTGTCATTTGACAGGTGTCTAGATTTGTTCCCTCAAAACAGGGACAATTATATTCATCAAACATTCAGATAAGAATTTCAGATAAATGCCTGTTGGAGAAATGTAATTCTTCCATCCCTTAACATTCTGTATATATGTATATATGTATGTGTATATATATATATATATATACATATATATATATATGCTTTAGTCATGACCACTAGTCCCGAACATAACCCACTACTTAGTTCAAGTGATATTAGCTATTCCTTAAACTGTAATTTAGCCCCATCCTAACATTAAGTACTTTTTCCACTGTTATTTGACTATGGCTCATCTAACATCTGCTAAGGAGTTCCAGGAGTTATCAAGTTACCAGTTTCAACTGACCCTTGGAAAGTGAATGGCTACTTTGGTGGTTTTATCTTAGGAATATGCAAATCTAGGTAAATTTGAAAAGAGAAAATTAAATTAGAAACACTCTCAAGAATGGTAGGAGTTTTACAAATTACTTTTCAAAATAATAGAAAATGAAGTATCTACCCAGATTGATGTTAGTATTTATTATAGCAAGTTACCAGAGGCTAGGTCATAGGATCAAAGACTACCAGTGGTCATTTTTGGATACTTTAGAAACTAATCCCTTAAGCGAGGTCTAAAATGAGTCATACTTACACCAAACTGCACTTACAGAAGGACTCCATTATATTCTGAAGTTAGAGCAAGGAATGAACACTTTCAACAAAAAAAAGGACTAATAAAAAGGGAACAGAATGGGTATTATCTTGATAAAACTCACAGTAAACATCACTGTAAAGCTACAATTAACCTGATTTTGTAGTACCATAGTAGTTTGTTAAATATTTATGCCTGTAGTCCATGAAACATCCTTAAATGGTCATTGCTGAAAAATGTCCACCATTGTGACTCCAGCACTGATAAATTAGAGTTACCTACAGCTTTTCAGAGTATAAAAAGCAGTTTCCTTTAAAAAAAAAAGTGTTTAAGTTTATTTTGAAGCAGTTTCACTGTTGCCTATTTATCTTCCTCCCCCTCCCCAAATGCTTGCTAAAAAGGAAAAAAAAAAAATCTAATCTGTACTTAAGAGTCAATGCTTGTGTGAAAGGGTCATTACCAAAGGCCAGTATTCTTAGGCTAACTTCTTACTTAGTTTTAAAATTATTACTCATACTGTTATTCATAAAATTAATCTCTCTGCATGACATAGATGAGTCCACTACTAAATTGAAGATACAGCTTTCATAACTATTACAAGCAACATGAAGCAAACCTATATCATTTGGAAAGATATCAAAATGTCTATGTGCAATAGAAACGTTAGGTTCACTATGCATTTTCCTATTGGTTTTACTGACTTTCTCACAAGTTCTCCTTAAAGAGAATAAGAAAGGAGTAGACCGGTCATTTCACTAAAAAATAAAAATGAATTCCTTTCTCCAAAGGATGTGAATTTTAAAACTTAAGTCCAGGATCGTGGATCACCAAAGGGCTGCAATATTCCTATCTATAACAATCTCAAATTGGGTATGAAGGAAAATGGACAAGCTGTATATTAACAAAATACAAGACTATCTAGTACAGTTTGCCTTTTAAAAAAGAAATCTATTGTAGTGATTTAAAGCAAGTATTGCAAAAGCATTAGGATTCCCAAATCGGAAAAAAAAAAAACATCTGTTTCCCTACCCAAGTAATTCTGCTGGAAACATGCTACTAGAATTTGCCATAAGCTCAGAGTTGAGCTGTTTTACTAGAAAATTAAACAAGTTTGACTAAATGTGTACTCAATATTAAGTCACTTCAAAACTCACCTGCTGTCTCTTGTTTCAGGCTCCTGTATGTCACAAAAAGTAGCTTGTTTCCATAATTCCTTTGGCAATTATAAGACAACTTCTGCCCAGCTTTTGTTAAAGACACATTTTATACTTAACCCCAGACTATAGCTCATGTTTTCCTGGAATATTCAGGTGAATTTTCATTTGCACACTTAAGTTGTAGGAGAGTTTGGGTACATTAGGAAGACCTCCACTCAGGTTTCTGTATTTAAGGGTGGGTGAAGTTTACCCAGATTCTTCTCCCCTTAAGTTGTTGGAATTCAAGGCAGCACCCTCATCTGGGAATTAAACAAGATTGGTTAGATAAATTTCACATCATACTAATATCTTAAAGACTAATATGGGTAAAATATAAAGGAAGGAAAATTGAAAACTCCAAGACAGTAATTTTGAGATCAATTTCAGCTTTACTTTAAATTTGCATTTGTGCATTTGTTTCCAAAAGGATACCTGTCCTTAACATTACTGCAATGTTCGGTTTAAAGTAGTACATAAAAATAAACAATTCAAGCTCTTATATATTTTATTGTTTCCAAGCTTCTATAGAACAGGTGTGCAAACTTCAGGTTTCTCATCTCAATCAAATCTCCATGCACCAACTAATCTAAAATGCTCAAGTCAGCAAACACACAAAATGCATTAAAGAGAAACCTCAAATAATGTTTTTAAAAACCAAACTTTGTAACTAACCTTTTATAATTAAACTAAGTTGTTGCACCTCCATTTGCATACACCAATATAAAGACTTCCAGCAATAGGTCTCATACTTGGCACAAGGACATTTCAAAGAAACAAAAAAAGAAAGAAAAAAGAAAACAAAGAGAAAGGCAAAGAGGTTTACGCTGACTTGAGTGCAAGCTTAGTCCACTTCTTCGATGGTCGGTCCCCCGGAGGCTCCTGAACCTCCACCGCTGCCGCCGCCGCCGCCGCCAGGACCGCCTTGGTAAAGTTTGCTGATGATGGGGTTGCAAACTCTTTCGAGCTCTTTCTGCTTGTGTTCAAACTCATCTTTTTCTGCCATCTGGTTTCGGTCGAGCCAGTTGATCACCTCCTGACACTTGTCGAGGATCTTGTTTTTGTCCTGCTCGCTAATCTTGCCCCTCAGTTTCTCGTCTTCCACCGTTTGCTTGATGTTGTAGGTATAGGACTCCACGGCGTTTTTGGCCGCGACTCGGTCACGATTCGCCTCATCCTCCGACTTGTACCGCTCCGCCTCCTGCACCATCCGGTCAATGTCGTCCTTGCTCAGACGACCTTTGTCGTTGGTAATGGTGATTTTGTTTTCCTTACCGGTGCTCTTGTCGGCGGCGGTAACGTTAAGGATGCCGTTGGCGTCGATGTCGAAGGTAACCTCGATCTGGGGGACCCCGCGGGGAGCAGGGGGAATCCCGGTCAGGTCGAACTTGCCCAGCAGGTTATTGTCCTTGGTCATGGCCCGTTCGCCCTCATATACCTGCACCAGCACGCTGCTCTGGTTGTCTGAGTAGGTGGTGAAGGTCTGCGTCTGCTTAGTAGGGATCGTGGTATTCCTCTTGATGAGTGGGGTCATGACACCGCCAGCTGTCTCGATGCCCAGCGACAGCGGGGTCACGTCGAGTAGCAGCAGGTCCTGCACGTTCTCCGATTTGTCGCCGATGAGGATGGCCGCCTGCACCGCAGCGCCATAGGCCACCGCCTCGTCGGGGTTGATGCTCTTGTTCAGCTCCTTGCCGTTGAAGAAATCCTGCAGCAGCTTCTGGATCTTGGGGATACGAGTGGAGCCGCCCACCAGCACAATCTCCTGGATCTGGCCCTTGTCCAGTTTGGCGTCGCGCAGCGCCTTCTCCACCGGCTCCAGGGTCCCGCGGAAGAGGTCGGCATTGAGCTCCTCGAAGCGGGCGCGGGTGATGGACGTGTAGAAGTCCACGCCCTCGTAGAGCGAGTCGATCTCGATGCTAGCCTGCGTGGACGAGCTCAGGGTGCGCTTGGCGCGCTCGCAGGCGGTGCGCAGCCGCCTCACGGCGCGCTTGTTGGGCCCAATGTCCTTCTTGTGCTTGCGCTTGAACTCCTCCGCCAGGTGGCTCACCATGCGGTTGTCGAAGTCCTCGCCGCCCAGGTGGGTGTCGCCGGCCGTGGACTTCACCTCGAAGATGCCATCCTCGATGGTCAGAATGGACACGTCGAAGGTGCCGCCGCCCAGGTCAAAGATGAGCACGTTCTTCTCGCCGCCCGCGCAGCCCTTCTTGTCGAGGCCGTAAGCTATGGCAGCCGCCGTGGGCTCATTGATGATTCGCAGCACGTTGAGCCCCGTGATGGTGCCCGCGTCCTTGGTGGCCTGGCGCTGCGAGTCGTTGAAATAGGCCGGGACCGTGATGACCGCGCTGTGCACCTTGCCCCCCAGGTAGGCTTCCGCGATCTCCTTCATCTTCGTGAGGACCATGGAGGATATCTCCTCCGGGAAGAAGGTCTTGGTCTCCCCCTTGTACTCCACTTGCACTTTGGGCTTGCCTCCCTCGCTCACTACCCGGAACGGCCAGTGTTTCATGTCCGACTGCACGGTGGAGTCCTCGAACTTCCGTCCGATCAGCCTCTTGGCGTCGAAGATGGTGTTGGTGGGGTTCATGGCCACCTGGTTCTTGGCGGCGTCGCCGATGAGGCGCTCGGTGTCCGTGAAGGCCACGTAGCTGGGGGTGGTGCGGTTGCCCTGGTCGTTGGCGATGATCTCCACCTTGCCGTGTTGGAAGACCCCCACGCACGAGTAGGTGGTGCCCAGGTCGATGCCGATAGCCGGGCCGCGGGCAGACATCCTGACTGAAAGGCGAGCGATGTTAGGACGGGAAAACCAGGGAGACGAACCCCGCCGCGTCACCTAACGGTCGCCACACACCGAGCACTACCAACAACTCCCCGCTCCCGGTCCCCAGTTCCCGATTCTTATAGCCGCCTCCGGGAACTCCCAGACCCAATCCGCTCCCGGGACCGCCCTCACAAACTCTTCCAGCCCCACCGCAGGCTTGCCTGGGTCGGAGTGACTAGCCGGTAGCCCAACAGATTTCAAGTTGGACGAGGGGCGGGACTCCGCCCGCGCCAGGAGACAGAGGGGCGGCCGTTATGTAAATAAGGTTCCTCCCAGACTCCCGGCCGCTGGGCCGTGGCACCTAGCGCGCCTCCTGCTGCTTGCGGGCGTTAGGCGCGCGCTCCCGGAGCCAGGTGTACGCGCTTTTTCGCGGTCTTTGCTCTAGCCGACGTGTTCGGATTGGCAGGTCACGCGGCCAATGAGCAACGCGGACTTGGGCGTGGCATGAGGAGGTGGCGTGTAAGGGGAGCCGGGTGAGGAGAGCCACAGGGAGGGTTCGCTCAAGTCCTAAGGCTTTAAACGCAGTTCAGTGCCGGGTGTGCCGACTCATTGAGCACGCAGGGGCGGAGGAACTCATTCTGAGTTGGTTGCACCGAAGAAATACGGCTCTAGCAGCCTGTTTCCCCCCGCGCCGTCCAAGCAGAGGGAATGGGAAGTTGGCGTGGCTTGAAGGGTGAGGGCGGCTCCCTTGTGCAGGGAGAAAAGAAAAGAAAATATTGTCTGAACTGGCGGTCGGCCTCCTGGGATTTTACAGTGCGTGCTTCAGGATGGCTCGGTGGTTGTGAGCACTCGATTAAAACTGCCTGGCGGGGGCCCTGTGCGGTGGGTCGCGCCTGTAATCCCAGCACTTTGGGAGGCCGAGGCGGGCGGATCACGAGGTTACGAGATCGGGACCATCCTGGCCAATATGGTGAAACCCGTCTCTAAATAATACAAAACACGAGGTCAAGAGATCGAGACCATCCTGGCCAATAAAACCCGTCTCTAAAAATAGAAAAATCAGCTGGATTTGGCAGGTAGGCGGAGAGAACCTGAGCCCGGGGCGAGGCTGACCGTTTTCCCGCGCCGCGTGAGGGCGGCTGGCTGGACCGCAGACCAGGGAGTGGCAGCGACTCGTCCTCCTAGGAGCCTGCATTTAAACCCTCCCTGCCTCTTCCTTTTTCCTGCTTGTCCTGCCGCTTTAAACTTTTTAGCTTCGCCTTCCTATTCATTCCATTGCTTATTTTAGGTCGCAAGTGTTCTATCCACTGCTTTGAGTTCTTGACTGGAAAACCCATAATATAATCAGTCAAAACCCACTCGTTGAAACACCATAAAGTCACTCAGTCAAGGTCACCCCGGCACGCACGCGGTTGTGTTTGTGACCTAGTCATGTTTCTGACTCCGCTCAATGGAATGGAATGATTTTCTCTGGCTGTGCTTAGGTTAAAATTGGAGGCATAAACCTTGCGAGAGGTTAGATGAAAAGCAGCACGATTCACTTCCTCCTGTTTCACAGGAATGTGAGGAAGGTCTGGAAAATACTCTGGAACCAGGCGATAATCTGTAGGAGCAGGTTCCCAAATAAATAGGCTCCTGGACAGGCACAGAGGCTCACGCCTGTAATCCCAGCACTTTGGGAAGCCGCGGCAGGAGGATCACTTGAGGTTAGGAGTTCGAGACAAGCCTGGCTAACATGGTGAACCCCATCCCTACTAAAAATACATAAATTAGCCGGGCGTGGTGCACACTCCTGTAGTCTCAGCTACCGGAGGCTGAGGTTGCAGTGAATAGAGACGGCGCCACTGCACTCCAGCCAGGGGGACAGAGCGAGACTCCGTCTCTAAAATAAAAGGGCTCCAGGAGGAAGCAAAGACAATGTCACTTCACATAATGTGTGTAGGGAGGCTTGGGGAAGTCCTTTCATAAAGCTTGAACAGGAACCTACCTACTACGTGGCAGTAAAAAGCCAAATGAAATGGGCTGGCCTTCAGAGGTGGAGAGTCTAATAAAACGGTAAACATAATTCGGGAGAAGCGCTGAAAGAAAAGCGCCATAGAACACAGAGGGGCCCACCCAGGCTGAGGGGAAAGTGCGTTGCTGGGGGCTGCCTAGAAGAGGTGGCATGCCTGAGCCAGGAGCTGAAGTTTGCCAACGAAGAGTAGGAAAGTCATTCTTTACATAGACTGTGTATGGGCGAAGATGAGAGTAGTGTTTGCTGGGGAACTAGGATTTCTGTACAGAAAATAGGGTCACTGAAAGGAAGGGATACAGGCAAGAAATAGGCTCTTCAGGTGGATAGGTTACATTTAAGAGCTATTTGTGCCACATGGTCTTCTTCCTGAGGCTTTGGGCAGGGACCATTGTCGTTTAAAGCAGGCTAGTAATGTGGAGCCCATGTAAAAGTTGTGTGAAATGGTACAGGAGAGTAGTTTTTTTTTTTTTTTTGAGACAGAGTCTCGCTCCAGGCTGGAGTTAAGTGGCACGATCTCGGCTCACTGCAACCTCCACCTCCTGAGTTCATGTGATTGTCCTGCCTAAGCTTCCCGAGTAGCTGGGATTACAGGCGCCCGCCACCAGACCCGGCTAATTTTTTGTATTTTCAGTAGAGACGGTGTTTCACCGTGTTCCCAAAGCTGGTCTCGAACTGCTGAGCTCAGGCAATCCACCCGCCTTGGCCTCCCAAAGTGCTAGGATTACAAGCGTGAGCCACTGTGAGCCACCGAGCCTGGACTTGGAGAAAAGTTTTCGTCAAACTGAAGAGTTATCTGTGACCAAAAAGTAATGTTGACAGAATTCTATAAAGTAAGTCAATGAACATTTAAGATTATTTTACCTAGTGATCTATATCATTTCCAGTTTTTAAGAACATAATTTGCTATTAATTGGTTAATTTCTTCAGTTAGTACTATTTTTAACCATAATTCCCATCTTGTTTTCCATGAAATTGAGAAAATTTTGAAAAATGAGACCTTTTAAAGAAAATATTATGAAGGCTGGCGTGGTGGATCACGCCTGTAATCTCAGCACTTTGGGAGGCCGAGATGGGTGGATCATGAGGTCAGGAGTTCAAGACCAGCCTGGCCAAGATGGTAAAACCCCCTCTCTGCTGAAAATACAAAAATTAGGTGTGATGGCAAGCACCTGTAATCCCAGCTACCTAGGAGACTGAGGCAGAGAATTGCTTGAACCTGGGAGACAGAGGTTGCAGTGAACCGAGATTGCACCACTGCACTTCAGCCTGGGCAACAGAGAAAGACTCCTGTCTCAGAAAAAAAGGTAAAGAAAAAATATTAGAAAAACAAGGATAAAACCCAGACTTTTCTAATTGAAGCTGTCATGAATTATGAGTACAGATCTCTTGATTTTATTCTTGAAAATTCTTGTCTTTTGTGTAGTTGGGGGGGATGTTTGTTTTTTGAGATGGAGTCTTGTTCTGTCACCCAGGTTGAGTGCAGTGGCTCACTGCAAACTCTGCCTCCTGAGTTCAAGAGATTCTCATGCCACAGCCTCCAGAATAGCTGGGATTACTTATATGCACCAGCATGCCCATCTAATTTTTGTATTTTTGGTACAGACAGGGTTTCATCATGTTTGCCAGGCTGATCTCTAACCCCTGGCTTCAAGTGGTCGCCCATCTTGGCTTCCCAAAGTGCTGGGATTACAGGCCTGAGTTTTCTTTTCTTTTTAAAGAAAAGAGGAAGTTTGTGGGCTGTAAGCAATGCAAATTATTTGTAGAACTGATGATATATGACTTAGAGATACAGTCTCAGCTACAACTGAAACAAAGAATGTGAGAAAAACAAATTCTTTAGATCTCTTGTATTCAGTCAGCCCTCACACACTTACCTCAAGCAAACCAAGATTACAAAAGAGCAAGCAGGCCAGAGTTCTCATACAGAAACACTAGAATTAGAGCGTCAGAGGAATAGTTTCTTTTGCACAGTAACTGTGCTACCTCTGTGCACAGTTTATTACAAATACATCTTGCAATCTGACCACCACATTCATCTTTGATGCAGCTTTCTGAAACCACAGTAGCAATTATACCTGTATTTTCATTAGCCAGGTGTATTTTTTTCCTGCTCTTACTTTTCAACTAGTAAATTGATGTTTTATATGTTCCATAGTTGTGGCATCTTAAGCTTTTCCCAAAAAAGACACTGTATTTCTATTTTAAAGGTTTTTATTTGTTTGTTTTAAGAGACAGGGACTTGCTCTCACCCAGGCTGGAATGCAGTGGCAGACTCACAGATTGCACAAGCGATCCTCCCACCTCAGCCTCCAGAGTGATTGGAACTATAGGCATGCACCAACATGCCCAGCTAATTTTTATATTTTTGTAGAGATGGGGTTTTGCCATATTGGCCAGGCTGGTCTCAAACTCCTGAGCTCAAGCTATCCAGCAGCCTCAGCCTACCAGAGTGCTGGGATTACAGTAGTGAGCCATTGTACCTGGCCAATATTTTTTCTTTACATTAAATATGATCATGCCTTTCATTTAGCATTACTCATTGTGGGATTTATTCTAAGGAAGTAATAGAAAGTGCAGGTAGTATTATTTATGTTAACAATAATAGAAAGGAAATGGTTTAAATATCCAAAATAAGAGATTAACTAAATTATAGTACATTCATATGATGAATTCTTACGCAGCCGTAAAAAAGGCTTACAAGATTTTTAATGACACAGGAAAATGTTCTTGGTATAATTAAGTGAATAAAATGTATGAAACTTGTATCTTATATGTAGGATAATCTTATAGAGATTTAAAATGCAACAAAAGTGGTTATCTAGAAGGTAGAATTATCAGTAATTTTTCTAAGTTTCCTTACTGTACTTTTACAATTGATTCTGAGAACTTGACTATTAACAGCTGTATTAGTCCATTTTCATGCTGCTGACAGACTCCTGAGACTCGGTAATTTACAAGAGAAAAAGAGGTTTAGGCTGGGTGTGGTGGCTCACGCCTGTAATCCAAGCACTTTGGAGGCGGATCACCTGAGGTGGGGAGTTCAAGACCAGCCTGACCAACATGGTGAAACCCTGTCTTTAAAAAAAAAAAAAAAGAAAAAGTGGTTTAATGGACTCACAGTTCCACATAGCTGGAGAAGTCTCACAATCATGGCAGAAGGTGAAAGGCACACCTTACATGGCGGCAGGCAAAGGAGAATGAGAACCAAACCAAAGGAGTTTCCCTTTATAAAACCATCAGATCTTACTCACTACCACGAGTTATATGTCAGCAAGCAAGAGAGAATGAGAAGAATGAGAACCAAGTGAAAGGGATTTCCCTTTATAAAACCATCTGCTCTTACTACCACAAGAATAGTATGGGAGAAACTGCCCCCGTGATTCAGTTATCTTTCACCAGGTCCCTCCTACAACACATGGGAATTATGGGAGCTACAATTCAAGGTGAGATTTGGGTGGGGTCACAGCCAAACCATATCAACAGTTGAAACAAAGTTTATTAGTCTTACATAGAAATTATTTCTGATTTTCAACAAGTGAACTCTCTCTTTGGCAGATTATAAATGCTAGGGTGTTTCTAAGTATTTTTCAAATCCAACGACTAAGACTCCACAGATTAAATGGTGGAAAAAATAAGAGTTTTAACATATGTCAAATCCTCTATAATTAATTCTTAGCACCCAGAAGAGTGCCTGGAAAGCAGTAGTAAGTCACTAGTTCAGTATTTATTAAAAGTTACCTGAGACACATTATTTAACAAAAAAACTGAAAATAATAACTTCATTTTTTTCTTTACACTAGGAAGATACTCTGCCTACCTCTTATATTTCTGTACTAAATGACACTACAGAAACCAAAAGTTGAAACAAATTCATATCTGAAAATATTTGTGCTAGAGATACAAAGGTGAATAAGATATGGCCTAAAACTATGTGCCTGGGTATTAGACCCTGCCCTCAGGAGACTGAGCAATAATAAATTTTTGCAAAATTGCTAGGGAAAGAAAACCCCGAATTTGTGGATTTTTCCTAAAATCCTCTCAATCTCCACCCAGGCACAACCTTCACAAGGGTTGTAAATTACCTTGAGGAGATAATATCGGCCTGAAGAAAAGATGGAGTAACAGCCTCTAATCTGAAGACCTTAAAGGCAAACTGAAATTCAACTAATGATTATCTTTAAGATCTCTGTAAATACTGCCTTTTTATAATTCTTATAAAGTGCTCTGTCCTCAAATATTTCTTCACCTATAACTACAGGAAAAAACTTACCATTTGTTTCTTTGAATCTTAAAAAACTCAGTCTTGAAGTTACAGTTAAGCTGTAGATATGCAGTAGGCTGGGGTAACACACTTCCACACATGGTATAGAAGGTTAAGAGACCTGAACCTGGAAGGCTTTTTCCAGAAGAGAAGTTAATCTGTGACAGTAGCAGACAAATTGTACCTACTTCAGCTTTTAGTGCTAACATTATAGACCATTGTAGAATAGACTGAAATAATCTGGAAGAAGTGAGGCTGTCCTTTACTTGGAGAATCAGACTCAATATGCAGTAATTGTTAATACTTAATTCTTAAACTGAAAAAATAAAATGAATTATACTGGCAAAGAAGTTATTTCTCTGAATAGTAAATTGTGTTTGTTATTTGAAAAATGAATTAACCCTCTCTGAAAGAGCTAAACACTTTATCAGTGGAGATTTATAAGTAATTATTTCTCTGTGTAGTTAGAAGGAAACCCAGGCCAAATGCAGTGGCTCATACCTGTAATCCCAGCATTTGGGAGACCAAGGCAGGAGGATCACTTGAGCCCAGGAGTTCAAGACCAACCTGGGCAACATAGGGAGACCCCATCTCTACAAAAAATTTTAAAAAATAGCAGGCATTGTGGTGGGCACCTATAGTCCTAGCTACTAGGGTAGCTAAGATGAGAGCATCCCTGGAGCCCAGGAGTCTAAGGTTATAGTGAGCTATAATCTTGCCACTACTTTCCAGGCTGAGTAACAGATCATTCTTCTATATTGAAAGAAATCGGGATCTGGCAATAAGAAATTTGGCTAATTCTCTTTGTGCACATCTTAAGCTGCTTGAGAACATCATACTTAGCTATATCAGATACATTATTATTGTGGTATTGGGGAATGGAAGGAGTTGATAATTTTCAAACTAATAATTTTTTAAATGGCCAAATTGAAAAAATGCAGTATAAATAAAAGTAATATACAGACAATTTAACTTTGGAACATAGAGGAGGAAATTTTATTAGGTAAAAACAATGAATTAAAAAATGTAACAAAAGTACTTTATGTAACCCAATAATTCCATTTTATACTATATACTAAAATACAGAAAATAATCACATTGTAGAATGCATTTATACCATGTATAATTATTATAATTCATTACATTTATAGTTAGTACAGTCAAAATTGAAGCCATTTTATTTACTAAATTTAATTCCACCAGTCAAAAATTAATTATTGATTTATTACCATTTTGATCTGGTACCTTTAATTATTGGTAATATTCTTTTATTTTTATTTTCCTACTTATGTTTAGAAGTCTGCAGTTCTGTATACCTCCTCATGTTCCCAAAAGAGATTAACTCTAGGGTTTTTTAGACTCTTAACAACTTCCCTAGGCCTATTTGTTTTATTTCTCTTAAAGTAGTTGAATTCACATGTATTTGAACTCTTTAGTGGGTTTTTCTCTTCTTTCTACCCTCTATCACATTGTAATTAATTCTTTCTCAGATTTTTACTTAGTCTAATTATTAGAATGAATATTCAAGTTATTCTACTTTATAGCGAGGGTTTTTTAAATGATGTAACTTCTGCACATACTATTAAGAATACTCTAAATCTCTGTGCTTCTTGTTAAAACATTTGAAGAAATAATCATAAAAATAAAGTAAGCATTTCTCAAAATATATAACATCTTGATATTGCAGAAGAAACAAAATAATAATAAGGAATTGGGTACATAAATAGAAGTAAAACTACAAATATATTCAGAATAAGGAAATAAAATTCATGTGGTTAAGAAACGTGTATATGTGCAGATAGATAGATAGATATAAAACAAAGCATTTGTAGCCAGGGTAAAATCTCACCAAATAGTTCACTTCTCCATTAAATATTTTTTTAACATGTTAACCATCATTTCATTAAATACTTAAATTTTATCTTGAAATTTGAAAGCTGAGAAGCATGGTTTTTACATAAGTATTGAGAATAAGTATTTTAACAGAAATTAATTCTGCCTTATTAGGTTATATTGCCAAGTTCAAAAGAAAATAATGTGTCTAATTTGTGAAAATCTACTACTATTGAAGTAATACCACTACTGTTCTTCCTTTAAGTTAACTTATTTAAAAGGGAGTTTCATTAATATAAATGATCAAGATTGTGATTGGCATATACAGTGGAAAAGGAAGAAGGGTGAGTGTTTTACTACAGTGAGTAATAACTAAATTATCTTATTAAAATATTCATCTTAAATTTTTTTTCTGTGTACCCATTACTTCTTACACTCTACAGATTTTTGGTGTAACTTTTTAAATTGCCTAAGTACCTTTCATAATACTTAAGCTATAATTCTAGTTATTTTAAGTTTAGAATTATTTATATCCATATAGATTTTTGATTGTGTCTCTTTATATATATATATATTTTTTGAGATGGAGTCTCACTCCCATCATGCAAGCTGGAGTGCAGTGGTATGATCTCGGCTCAATACAACCTCCACCTCTCGGGTTCAAGCAATTCTCCTTTCTCAGCCTCCCGAGTAGCTGGGATTACAGGCGTGCGCCACCGTGCCTGGCTAATTTTTGTATTTTTAGTAGAGACAGGGTTTCGCCATGTTGGCAAAGCTGGTCTTGAACTCCTGACCTCAGGTGATCCACCTGCCTCGGCCTCCCAAAGTGCTAGGATTACAGGCGTGCGCCACCGCACCCAGCCATGTCTCTTTATATTTACAGTGGCCTAACAAGCTCCTTTTATTTTAGAACGACCCTTGAAGATAATTAGCATATAAAGTTTCATTTTAGTATAGCTTAACCACTGATG
This sequence comes from Cacajao melanocephalus, assembly GCA_963573385.1. NCBI lineage: Eukaryota > Metazoa > Chordata > Mammalia > Primates > Pitheciidae > Cacajao > Cacajao melanocephalus. The sequence goes on along the minus strand of CAUYLG010028454.1, from coordinate 9,579 downwards.
TTATATGAATTTAGTTCTAGTTACTTTTCTTTAGCAGATTTTACACAAATATTAGAGAGCTACCATGAATCAATTTTGTTACAACAAAGTGATTCCAAAGTGATCTTTAATGAGTTTTCTTGGATCTTTGCAACTGGAACTTTTTGGGTTGATGAAGTTTGTCAGGAAGACAGAAAAGATGGTGCCACTTCAGATCTGATATTCCTGGGTCTGCACTTAAAGATTATCTGTTGAAGATTGATTCTTCCCCATGTCCTCTCCAAATTCAGAGCTCTCACTTCTCCACAGGTTTAGAAGTCCCTATTTCACCACTGCCACACAGAAAAAGACAAAACTCAAGAAAAATAATATTGCAAGTTGACTGCTCTACAAGATACAACATCATTCTTAGATCAGAATTTGTTGGCTTTGGCACTAGGCCAACACACTGTTAACAAAACAGAAAATGGAGACACAACATAGCCCCTAGAATTTAAATTTAATTACTTCCAGAATGTAACTCATACCATTCAAATATAAAATGTTCTTATTAATATATCAGTAGAACACATAAATATGTAACATAAAAAAAGATAGGAGTCAGACAAGCAGAAGAAAGTAGGGAGGAAGGAAGCAGTTCAGAAGTGTTTTCCTTCAAATAAAATGATTTTACAATGTATTCTAACATGTTAATGGCAAATCTCTGATTGAAACATAAATCTAACAAATTGTTTTAAAGTTCATGTTCTTTTTACTGTCTTCAGCCACTCTGCAAATGAAAATGAATATACACACATATACACATACATGCACAAAAGAAGAGGGGTTTTCCTGCAAATTCCTAGGCTTCTCAGCCTCCTAACCTGCCCTAGCGATTCTGAGTAAAATTATATTTTACATGCACAAAAGAAGAGGGGTTTTCCTGCAAATTCCTAGGCTTCTCAGCCTCCTAACCTGCCCTAGCGATTCTGAGTAAAATTATATTTTTGGCAACACTGCTTTGCCCTCATAATAATGATCCTTAATTATTTTTTTTTAATTTTTAAAAATAAAATAAATTGTCTCTTAAGATGTTTTCCTCACGTCAGGGAACATAAGCATTTGAAAGAAAAGATGGTTCATAATCTAGATGCTTAGAATTAATGTTTCTAGTGTCTAAAAATGAGCTCTCCTGATTCTGTTTGATATGAGCAATTGGCTTAAGGAGAATAAAAACATGTTAACTTTTTAAGTAACTGGGGGCTTTGTAAGCTGTACAATTAACTGTTCCTTCCTCAAGTAGGAAAAAAAAAACTGCAAATTTTCTCACATAAAATTATTAATATCCCTGACTCTGATATGAAATAATCTTTTAAATTTTGCTCATCCTTTGGCCCTAGTTGTTCCTGTTATTTCACTTAATACAATGATGACTAGTTCGTTGATAGATTTGGTTCAGAGCCACGTATTTAATTGTAATTTTCATACTATCTTTTTTGGTCAGCAATTGAGCTGGATAATGAGAAATTATAATGGCTCTCCACCCCTTAGTGATCTGTGGCGGATTTTGATAGAAAGGATGAGCAATTTTGACACTACTAATTGACTTCAGTGATTTGGTTCTCCTCAATAAGGAAACAACTTAAGTAGGATTTAAACTTCTTAATGCTAAATTCAACCAATTGTGTGCATATAAATGTAAGTGGTATTATTTCAAAATTAGCATCAGTTTGTTTTTTTTTTTTTTTTTTTTTTTTTTTGAAATGGAGTCTGTCTCTGTCTCCCAGGCTGGAGTGCAGTGGCACGATATTGGCTCACTGCAACCTGTCTCCTGGGTTCAAGGGATTCTCCTGCTTCAGTCTCTGGAGTAACTGGGACTACAGGCATTCACCACCACTTCCAGCTAATTTTTTTGTATTTTTAGTAGAGGGGTTTCATCATGTTGGCCAGCCTGGTCTCGAACTCCTGACTTCAGGTGATCCACCTGCCTCAGCCTCTCAAAGTGCTGGGATTACAGGCATGAGCCACCTGAGCCATCTCTCCCAGCCAGTATTTGTGTTTAAATAACTACATATATATATATATATATATATATATATATATATATATATATATATATTTTTTTTTTTTTTTAAAGATGGAATCTTCCTCTGTCCCTCAGGCTGGAGTGCAGTGGCATGATCTTGGCTCACTGCAACCTTTGTCTCCCAGGTTCAAGTGATTCTCCTGCCTCAGCCCCGACTACAAGCGCATGCCACCACACCCAGCTAATTTTTGTATTTTTAGTAGAGACGGGGTTTTATAATGTTTGTTAGGCTGTTCTTAAACTCCTGACCTCAGGTGATCCACCTGCCTTAGCCTCCCAAAGTGCTGGGATTACAGGCATGAGCCACCACATCTGGCTATATTTGACGCTTATATGATTATATAGACATTGTCCATGGAATCTTCACCATCTCATTCTTCTGTTCTCACTTGAAAAGTGACATTTGGTAGATGGTAGCCAGATTATTAAAGTAATAGGTTTAACATAGTAGTATAGAAATCAGGTAAGAGATGCACAAAGTTAAAATAATATTAGATTGAGGGAGATTTTTTAACTTAAACCATTAAATAACTTTTTTTTTTTACATTTGCTGCTAGGTTAGGGTGGTTATGCAGCTATCTGTCATTTCCTGAAATTAACTTTCATTTGTTTCATAAGTAAGACTGTCTTTATAAGTTTACCCTAGAAATCCATAGGTATTTTGGGAAATTGAATTATAAGTGGCCAGACTAACCAACTTTTATTTTTAGGCAAACTTAGATTGCTCTATAAATCTTAATTAAATCAATCACATATGGTAACTGGGGGAGGGGGTTCTTCTGTTTATTAGCCCAAGATATGATGAATTTATTTGTTTTTATTTTTTGAAATATGGTCTTGCTCTGTTGCTCAGGCTGGAGTGCAGTGATACAACCACAGGTCACTGCATCCTCGACCTCCCAGGCTCAAGCAACCCTCTCACCACAGTCTCCAAGTAACTGGGACTATAGCCATGAATCATCATGCCCAGCTTATTTGTTAATTTTTGTAGAGATGGATTTTCACCATGTTGCCAGGGCTGGTCTCAAACTCTTGGGCTCAAGCGATCCTCCCACCTTGGCCTCCCAAAGTGTTGGGATTATGGGTGTGAGCCACCGTGCCTGGCTAATACGATGAATTTCCTATCCACAAAATTTGTTAAAGCAAAAAGAGGAATCTGGTTATTCTGTTATCCTTCTTTTTCTTGGGAATATTTATTTTCAAATGATTTGAGTCCTTCAACTCAACAGTCTCATAACCAGTAAAAGGAAATGGAGATTGGTGGGAGATTAAAACATAAAGGACAGAAATAGGGGAAATAAAGGAAGAAAAGGTCACAGACATAGAAATGTGGAAGTTGAATTCAAATTAATTTTTAATTGAGCACCTACTATTGGCCCCTCAAAATGGCTGACATTAGCACTAAATGTTTTAAATGAAGGAAAATCAAAACACACAGCATTTTTTATTTTTAAAACACCATTCTGAATCAACCATTTAAATAAAGTTTTGTTTTCCACTCACATTTTCACATTATTCAGCATGTTAATTGGGTACCCACTATTACTAGCCACCTTACCAGGCACAGCAGATGACAGATGAACAAGGAGCAGTCTCATAGGAGCTTTATCACATGTTTTCCTAGGCTGAAAAGGCCCTTCTTTGTACTTCTTGGTAGGTGGAGTACAGGAATGTAGAAGTCAGAAACCTAGGTTCAAACTCCAGTTCTAATATATATAGTTTCTGTGTGATTTAGGAAAAATAATCTCTCTGAACTTGTCAGGTTGGAAAATTAGTATGATACTTACCTCATAAAGCTGTGGAGATTAACTAAAATTATGTATGTAGAGCAATTAGTGCAGTATAGAGTGCACTAAATAAATGGATGCTGGGGTTATTGAGAGCCATAGGATGGATGGATCATGGGTTTCCAAATATGGGATGCAATTTCAAGTTCTTAACACCAAATTTATGCTACTTGCTGTAGTTTCCTGGCATTCATCCTATCATCCCCAGTTTACTGCACCTCAGGTTATCAAGGATATGGGAGGGATTCTACAAGGATATGTTCCCCCAGAGCTTTATGGCACCCTGCAATCCTAGAACTTGTTGATGCTAGGATGTCTGGAGAGCACTGGCCATTTAACACTGAGAAACATATGTTACAAAGGAGATGAAGGTAGTAAGTAAAGTTGAGGAACTGATCAAAATAAATTAATGGCAAAATAAGGAAAATATTTTAAATTTTAATTCATGATAAAAACCCAGTTAAAATTAGGTATACCAGATTTCTTTATTCTCAACCATTTGTGCACATACACTCAGATTTTTTTCTTTTGGTAGTGATTTAGCTGTTAACAACAATGACACAAGTTTTATGTTTAATTTAAATATTACAATGGTTAAACTGGTTTTGGGGGAGATTTTCCAGAAACTTATTAAATATGGAAGTTTCTTAACTACTGACATACAGGAATGAGTATCGTTTAACTAGAGAAAAAGTTGCCAACCACCACCAACCTCTACATTTTAGAATATAAAAGATAATATCTCAATTATTTTTTCCTCTCCTCTCATCATTAATCACAAAATATCTCAATTATTTAGGCATATCCTTGGCATGTTCATAAAATTTTTCCATTAGGCATTCTATAATTATAATCATATTCTTTTTAATCCCTGCTGATCTCACCTATAATTTTCAAATGCTTTTTATTCCATTTTTATATCCTGTTCATATATTTTTTAGCTACAGTAAAATGTGATTTTTCATGATTATTATTTTGAGACAGAGTCTCACTGTGTTGCCCAGGCTAGATGGAGTACAGTGGCATAATCTCAGCTCACTGCAACCTCTGCCTCCCAAATTCAAGAGATTCTCCTGCCTTGGCTTCCCAAGTAGCTGGAATTATAGGCCTGTGCCACCATACCTGGCTAATTTTTATATTTTTAGTAGAGACGGGGTTTTGCCATGTTGGCCAGGCTGGTCTCGAATTCCTGACCTCAGGTGATCCACCCACCCTGGACTCCCAAAGTGCTGGATTACAGGCATGAGCCTTGGTGCCTGGCCTCTATTTTTTCTTTTAATTAGTGTCCTGACTCTCCTGGCAAACTCTGTCCTTTTTTTTTTTTTTTTTAATTACTAGCCCCTCTGGAATCCTTCTAATTGAATTTTTGTACATACTGAAACTGTTATTTACACATTAAACATTTGCCATATGCCATTTAACCTATGTGGGTCATTTCTGATTTTTTTTTTTCAGAGATGGAGTCTCACTCTGTCATCTAGGCTAGAGTGCAATGGCATGATCATAGGTCACTGCTGCCTTGAACTCCTGGGCACTAGTGATCCTCCCACCTCAGCCTCCCGAGTAGCTGGGGACTAAAGGTGCATGCCACCATGCCCTGCTAATTAAAAAAAAATTTTTTTTTGTAGAGATAGGGTCTTGTTACATTGCCCAGGCTGGTCTGGAACTCCTGGACTCAAGCAATCGTCCTGCCTTAGCCTCCCCAGCAACTGGACTATAGATGGAGGCCACCACACCTAGCCTCTCTGAATATTTTTACCTTACAAACATGCAGAGATGAAGACACATTTCTAAGTCCTAATCTACTGCTGCCTTGGTTGTGCTTTATTAATTTCTGAGATTCTTAGTCCTGTTTACTAAGGAATCGTAGAACATGCAAATTGTATTGTACTGTAATTGGTGGCAAGCTTGCTAACCATTCCAATGGGTTTTCTTACTGTTTAAAAGGGTCAAAGCAAAATGGTCTCACAGTGTTCATGAGACAGAAAGAGAATTTGATTATGAGACAGAAAGAGAATTTGATTCCACTATATATCTGTGTCGATTTTCCTTTCATTTTAGATTTGGAGCCTAAGCACCTAAGAAGTTACAAAGGCAGATCGGGCAGCTTCCACAAAGTTGATTCATTATCTTCACACCCAGGGAGGGCAAGAAGCAACAGCAAGGAATGACAGACAGCTCTGCAGCTCTACCCCAGGAGAGGAAGGAGATATGAGGGAACTGGATTGGAGAAAAGTGCTAGGTATTTTTCATTCTCCCTAATTTTAAAAAGCAAGGAGTCCTTAACTTTTTGCCTTGATAAAGAGAACTGTACATTCCACTTTAGCGAATCGTGTGCTGCCCTGTAGCTAATACCAAAATAAAAAGGTATGTCCTGTGTAACATGAAACTCAGAAACAAACATTGAAGCATGGCTTTTTAAAACTATAAACATCTCAGTCATGTAAAATTAGAGTAATGTTTACATATTTGCTTGTTAGTACATGTCAAAACACTAAATTAAGCCCCCTTCCTAATGGAATAGATAGTCCTTTTTTCAAAGAGTGGTAGTATTTATAAAAAGCCCTATTCTTTTATGATGGAGAAAGCCATTGCAAGAAAAATTTTGATGAGTCACGAAAAAAGTGATCCCAAAGAAAATTATGTCCATTATTATGATACTATATGCTGTAGTTTGAGAACCTGGTTTATCTGATCTCTTTATACTACTCTCTGATGGTCTCTGGGTTACAGAACTTTTATCAGATTCCTATCAGTAATATACATAACACATTTCAAGTTGGATTTCATATTTGATTACTTGATAAACTACTGTATCTAAGAGTAAAACTAATCACTTTTCCAGCTTTTGCTGTTAAATTTTTAAGAAAATTTTTGTGTGTATTCTACCTCTGTCCCCTGCCCACTTCCCATTATTTTAATTTTCCACTTGGTTCCTATGCTGTTCCTTACCTTACTTAATACTTCTTCAACATATCCCCAAAAATCTCTCAGCTCACATTGTGCTCTAATGCTTTCAACTAGATCTATACTAGCCAGTATGTCCCTCAGTTCTCTTGGCCACTTCTTCTTTTATGTAAATTGTATACAAAATATGATTTGCACATTATAAATATGATGTGAACAAAAAGAGCAATGCTATTAGTGTTCAGAATCACAAATTTATATTTTTAAAATTAGGAGTTAATTAAAATCCCTTTCGTTATGAAAAGGGTATTATATTGCAAGTAATTCACATTAAAAGGCATTCTATTACCGCCGGGCATGGTGGCTCACGCCTGTAATCCCAGCACTTTGGGAGGCCGAGGCGGGCAGATCACGGGGTCAAGAGATTGAGACCATCCTGGCCAACATGGTGAAACCCTGTCTCTATAAAAAGTACAAAAAATTAGCTGGGTGTGGTGGTGCATGCCTGTAGTCCCAGCTACTCAGGAGGCTGATGCAGGAGAATTGCTTGAAACCGGAAAACAAAGTTGCAGTGAGCCAAGATCGCGCCACTGCACTCCAGCCTGGTGACAGAGCGAGACTGTCTCAAAAAAAAAAAAAAAAGGCATTCTATTCAATAGATGATGTGTTTATTGGTGGGTCAGTTTTGCCAATGTTTTAATTTACATGTAATTATGTAGACCCTGTGTCAGCAACAATACTACTACTCTAACTGAAAAAATGTAAAACTGTCTCCATTTATATACTCTGTGATTATTTTATAATCCTCAAGTTTTATAGTCTTTTACAGAAAAAAATGATAATAATAAAGTATGGCAATAAACGGCAATTTGCCACAATGCATTTTCTCCAAATCTTAGATAGTATAAAACACAAGACATTTTTTTGTGCACTCTACTTTTATAGAACAACCAGATTTATCATTTATCTTTATTTTATTAGATTTATCAATATACAGGAAGCTTTCTCAAATCTCAAAGTTCCAAAAGTATGTAATTTTAAAAGTGAAAAATCATTTTTTCCTTTAGTTGTCATATTCTTAAAGAGCTATTAAAGTCTATTTATAAACAAAAATAATTGATAAACACACTTTAGAAATCAGAATATTTTAAATTAATTTTAATGAATACAAGATATGTCTTTTTAATTAACTATCATAGTTAAATTTAATATCACAAAACAAAATGGCTTATCCCCACTAGTTTTTCAAGTGAGGTAAAGCCATTGGAATTTACACTTAATATAAGTTTTAAATGTGATATTTAAATGATAGCATTTCATCAATTATAGGAAATATTAATTTATAAACATTTCCTCAAGTCCATCAATCTTTTTAGGCCAAGTTTGAGCCCATGTCAACCTTAAAGGCTAGATTCAGTGCACCTAACTTGCCTAATAAGCTTGTCAATTTAAGAATATGAATTTCATTAATTAATTAATAAGGGGGAATAAAGAGTAGCTAATTCACTAAAGTGAATGGGATAGTTTCAAATAATCAAAGAATTTTTAAAATTTAAATAGAAATGGCCAATTATTCTGGGTTTAAAATTTCACAGGATAACCCTTAAAAAAGAAAACCACATAGAAATAGTGAAGTCATCACCTTATTGATGAAAAACTAAAGTTTAATAGTCATTGAATGGGTAACAACCACTTGTAGGCTACATTTAAAAGTAATTTTAATCATAGCTAAGAAAAACTAAAAACAAATAATCCTATTAAGAAACAACAAAAATGATAAACATTTAACACCTAAATGTAGATACTTCTTAAAATCCTAAACAAAAATATTAAAGTTAAAAGGGCCTTGAAATTTGTTTCTAACAAATCATCTTCTTATATAATCAATTCCTAAATAGCTCATATCCTTTGCTTTGGTGTTTTATCTGCTATTATCTAAACATTAGTACAGTAGAAAATCACTTAGGTTCTTTTCAAATGCTTGGCATTATAATGTGATCTCATATCTTTCCTCAAATTAAATTTTGCTCCACATATTCCACATGTATACAGATGAACATCCATGTGCTGCTCCAACTGTTCATTATTTGGGAATATCTGAAAGCAGACCTGGCATATAGTCTCACCAGCAGATAAATGAGAAATCATATGCCGTACATGGTCATGTTTTCTGAAGTTTCCTTGATCACAAATGGAACAGACATACCTGGCCATGCCTTTGTGCATATCATTGTGCAGTCGCAACTGACGTTCTCTTAAAAACTGCTTTCCACATGTTTGACAGACAAACTGTTTCTCCTTAGTATGAACAGTATAGTGTTCTCTTAAGTGACACCGCTGATAAAATCCTTTTCCACACAGATTACAAAAATGCTTTCGTCTGTGATCTCTTTCATTTTCTTCCATGATGGCACTCTTAAACATATCTTGATCTAAGCAACTAGACATATGTTCAACCACTAGATTTTCAGTTTCAAAACGCTGGCCACAATTAGGACATCGAAAAGGGCAGGCAGAATGTTTAAATAACTGCTTTTTTTGGATACTGTTTATCTGGTAATGATTGTCCCTAAAATCATCCAGCATTTCAACAAACATATCTCTTATTTCAGACTGCTCATCAGGATTTTCTTCCAAGTCCATTTTCTCCTCAGTATTTCCTAACCCATTCATGGTTAGATCTTGGGGCTCGCCACATCGTTGAGCATGTTCCTGAAGCTGCCTACCCTTTACAAGTATTTTTCCACATTTACCACAGGCACAAATATTTTCAATGTGTTTGGCTAAGTAATGAGATGACAGGTCCTCCTCAGTTATTGTAAATCCACACAGCTCACAAGA
>CAUYLG010028450.1:0-27627 GCA_963573385.1 Cacajao melanocephalus | reverse complement strand
TGTTTGTTATTTTCTTCCCTTATTCCTTCCTGTCTCTGTTGTTAAGTACAGTTATCGGCATAAAAGAGGTTTTTAATACCTATTCCTAGATGTATTCCAGCCTGGGCAATAGAGCAAGAATTTTGTTTTCTCTCCCCCTTTTTTCTTTCTTCTTTCTTTCTCTCATAAAAAAAAAATGTGTAACTCAATTTTATGAAACAAGTCATCATGACAGTGCTGCTGCATTATGGGAATTAGTCTATAACGATGCCAGTGGTAAAGAAGTATGTGTACAGGCTGCTTGTATGAAGCTGTATATACAAACAAAGGTTGAGAGATACGTCAGAATATACTTATACTGAAAATACCGCTTACTAAGCAATTTGTCTATTGATTTCCCCCGACCCCTTGCGATGTTTAGGTCTGCTTCTCCACAGCACGGATTCACCATTATGAATAGGCTGAGCATGGAAAATAGGACAGAACCTATTACTAAAGACTTGGATTTCCAACTCCAGGACCCTTTCCTTCTCTACAGAAATGCCAGATGTGAGTCTTTCTTACTACATTGGGTAGTTTTACTTCTGATGTTTGTCCAAGTGTTTAAAATTGTACAGTAGTATGCCATTGTGTTTGAACTTGGTATCAGTGGCTATGGGAGGTTGTCTGTATTTTAACAAATGCTAATGCTTAGGAAATGCATATCTAATTGATGGAATAGATTCTTCCTCGGGAGAGTTTAAATGAATGTAAATATGATGATATAAATCTTTAAACCCTGTCTTTTGAAGCTTTACCAATTTGTAGTGTGAACCCATTGCAGATCTTAAGCCTCAACAGGGCTGGGTGAGGCAAGTTCTTAGTGAGGAGACTGCAGAGGGACACATAGGTGGCACCCTGAATGAAGAATTAATGAGTCTGCTATAGCACTTTTTCTTTATGTGTCACTTCTGGCCGAGTGTGCGGACAAAGTGTTTGAGGGCATGTATTGTAGAAATGCCATCTTCTGAATACAAGTAAATAAAAAATCAAAGTCCAAAAAGTTTCTATCGGTCATTAAGAATGTCATAACCCTTTGCAATGTAGAAGTCGTAGTAGGTAGCTAAATAGTCCTTGTCAGATTTGAAATGAAGTAGCTGTTGTCTTTCAAATACTACATTTTACTCTCCACTTGTGTTGCACTGCTGGTCAGCCCAGAGGAAGATTGCTGAAAATATGCCAGTTGCAGGGACGTCTCCACCCACAGAAAACAAGAACATAATACTAAATATATAATATGTGTGTGTGCACATGTGTGCACACACATGCACCTTAGGCTTTGTGGACAGCTTTCATAAAGACCTTGCAGTGAAGAAATATTTCTTTATATTTTTCATTCTACTCTTTGAACTCAAGATACAAGAATTTGCCTACCTTATACTATTCAGTGTAATGTTAATAATGAGTGTAGTATGAATATTTGACATTTTAACCCCAATGAGTCATTAAGATGCATTAAAATGATGCGATATGTAATTGTCATAATGGGTGGTCATCCTCTTATTTAGAGAATAAATTTTTATGAGAGAAAAAAATAAAGCTATTGAAACTATAATATGACTTACTAATGGCAGGTCCTGTGAAATGAAAACTTTTGCAATATAGAAAAATATTGTGTTTTCTATTCATGTTTTTTTGATGAAAGGTATACTTTATCAATTGTAGTTTATTACTAAAGACTTGGATTTCCAACTCCAGGACCCCTTCCTTCTCTACAGAAATGCCAGTTTGAATTGTTTATAGTTCGAATTGTTTTGTGTACTTATAGTTATGTCAGGGTTTTTTTTTTTTGAGATTATTAGATTCTATGTCAAATTAACATATAATTTAAGTCCTAATAAACAAAATAACTACAAAGTAACCTATAATCATCCTCTTTGGTTGCTTTTATTTTGGTTAAATATAAGGTTTGGTCATTTATAGGGAATATTTTATTTTAAATTCTTATTATGTATCACATATTAACTACCATACCAATATAAAAACACAAGCTCTCTTTAATGCATCAGTTTTAAAAATAACCTTCCCAGGTCCTACGGGGTTTATCTGATAGGAAATACTATTTGAATCTAATAAACATGTGTGAAGCCTCACCTTGGTTCTAAGCATATGCTGTCCAGTATGATAGTTACTACTGTGGCTGTTTAGCACCTGAAATGTGGCTAGTCTGAATGCAGCTGTACTGTCAGTATCAAATAGGCACCAATTTTCAGACAGGACAGAAAGAAAAAGAATGTTAAAAAAACTCTCAATTATTAATCATTTTATATTGATTAAAATTTTTAAATGACATTTTGGATAAATTGGGCAAAATAAAATATATTATTAAACTTAATTTCACATGCTTCTTTTTATTTTTTAATTTAAAATTGCAGATGTGGCTCATATTCTTGGTTCACCTTATATTTCTATTGAATGGCAGTCTTCTATTTTCATTTATTTGTTTTTCATATTTTCATTTTTGTTTCCATGTTTTATAATTATTTTTGTTTATTTTACCATATTTAATAATCACAATTTTATAGAGTAGACATTTTCACTGCTGTTTTGCAGATGAGAAAACTGAGACTCAGTGAGGTGGTAAACTGTGTAAAAACTCACAGATTCTGATTTCACTTCCTTTGCTTTTTCCGTACCACCTGTACTGCTCTCTCTACTATTAAACATGGATGCAAATTAAAGGCAGCCTTTGGGATGCATATTACAGTACTTCTAATGAATTTCCATACAAAAGAAATAGAATCAGTTGAACAACAAAGAGTGAAAGGGAATGATCTATTTACTTTTCTGGATTCATTTTGCTTTTTTGTTTTTTCCTCCTTTATATCTGATACTGATTGCCTTTGCAGCCAGAGTCATTTGGTTTTGTTATTTGCACAGGCCTTTTCAATCCCTGGCATCAAAGGTACACAGAAGGATTTACCACAGATGCTGTTAGAGTCTCCAATACCTCTGAAATGTTTTCATACAATTCAAATGTGCTGTATAATAATTATGTATGGTTTATATGTTCTTTGGTGGCATATAGATTGGTTGGTCATTCTTTGGGCAAGGAACTCAGCTTCACTCAGGATTGTTTTTTTAAGAAGGCTCTGTTTCCTCAAGATATTCTATATAGTCAAGAATCTCTCTGTATGGTCTTGGCATTTCACATTTGTTTGTGTAATTCATAAGCCATATTTGGGCGTTTCAGGTAGACAAAGATAGAATTGATAGAGGTTTCTGGTAAGGTTTTTTTTAAATGGAGTTTTTTAGATTCATTAGGAGAGAAAAAAAAATCCCTTTCTTGCATTAGATGAATGAAATAAAGAAATGAAATTCCCAAACTATTTAGCCAAAAAAAGATGCCTGTTAAGTAAAGTAACTTCATTCAGACACAAAATAGATTACTACAGAAAAGGGTTTGTACCTTGTTTAAAGCATTTAAACATTGTTATGATGGGGTTTGACATGTAGGAACTTTAAAAGTAAATAAGATAGCTGTTAAAGTTAGGGTAAAAATTTCATTTATTCAGTAAAACATTTACTGGGCACTTACTGTCTGCCAAGCACTGTGCTCAGGCTTTATATGGGTTATCCCATAACTTTTTCTTGGAAATACTGTTATTCCTGTTTTATAAATGAGAATACTAAGGTTAAAGGGATTAAGTAATACACTGTGGTCCATGACTATTTTGAGATGGAAACACCATTTGAACCAAGAAACTGTAACTTCAAGACCCGAGGCTTAAAAATAGGTATAAAAAAGAACCAGATGGAAAAACTGGTACGATAGTGAGCATTAGCATATGTAGGATTATTTCTGTAGGAAAATCCATTCAACAATAAAACTGTATAGATGCCAAGAATATAATTTCCTTAGCAGCAGGGCAGAATACTTCTAATGCCCATTTGTATTGACAAATCATTTGTAAAGCTAGGATATTCTCTTAAGTTTTTTTTTTTTTTTAAGTATGTATAGTAATAGTAAACCTTTTGAAGTCTTCATAGCCATGTTACTAAGTCTTAGTTCTGGAGTGGTTCTGTAGCTTCTCTCCTTCTTTTCATCCCCACTTCTATTCCAGTTCAGGCTTTCATTATGTGTTACTTTGGATGTTTCATAACCCCTCATAGCGAAAAGGGATTGAACTTCTGGTGTAATCAAAAATACACTAGGTTCACTACAATGTATCTCTCCCACTGGTTACAACTAAAAGTTCTGGTCAGATTATAAAAGCAACTAACTAGGGGCTCTGAAAGTAAATGATAACAGACCCATTGAGGAGAGCAATCAGAACTTGAAGAAAAACTAGTGTGGTGGTGAGCTCCTGGATTTATTCTTTCCTCTTTTATTGACTGGCTTTGACATGCACCAAGTCACAGAACTCTGGGGAAAAAAAATAACAAAACCTGAGAGAAACTCCTCTTTCTAAAAACTTCCCCTTTCCTTTCCCTACCTCTCCTTTTCTCTTCTATCCCTACCCCGAAGCCAGTTGCAGGGAAAGCTGAACTGCTGCTGTGGTGGTCATGGCGGTGGCACAGGCACCTTAAATATCAGGAAAGAGCCTTTCTCTGCCAGAGGAACTGGGAACAATGGCCCCTGTGGTCTGAAGAGTTGAGGAAAATCCCATCATATATTTTTATTTTCTCTTGCTGCACAGACTGCCTGACAGTGTGAGAGTCTAAAACCCTGGTATAAACCCTGACTTTGTAGCCAGAAGATTGGGGAAAAAGGCCCCTGAGAGCTGGCGAATGGGAGCGATTCTAGAGGAGGGAGCTTGATAAGGAGATCTCGTAATTCTTTCTAGGGACTGATGCAAATCCTGGGCTCACCTGTGAACTACATACATGTAACAGAACCAAGGAAATAACAGCAGGTTTTAGAATTAACTTACAATATAAACCGTTATTCCAAATTTCAGACTAACTGGTATATGTATAGGGCAGACAGAAACACCTTTGAAAATGGAACTGACATGGGAAGTATCATCCACAGAAGGCAAGACAGAACTTCTTATATAAACCTGAGTTGATTGGTGAAACCCTGTCTCTACTAAAAATACAAAAGTTACAAAAAATAAAGTGGTAGACCTACCTAAGTTCAGCAATATCAATAGTTATATTACATGTAAATGGCCTAACATACTGATTAAAAGACAGAGATTGCCAGATTGCATTAAAAAAGCATATGTTTTCTACACAAAATCCATTTTAGATGTAATGATATAGATAGGTTAAAGGTAAAAGGATGAAGAAAGATATACCATGCAAATACTAATGAAAGGAAAACTGGGGTGTCTAGATTAATATCAGACAAAGTAGATAAATGTACACAAAAGGCATAATAATTATTAATGTGTATGCACCTAACTATAGAGCTTCAAAGTGTGTGAAGCAAAAAGTGATAGAACTGAAAGGAGAAGTTTTTTTTTTTTTTGCTCTGCATTTACACTTGGAAACTTCAGTGCTCCACTTTCTATAATCAATAGAGCAAGAGGACAGAAAATAGCAAGTATATGGAAGACCTGAACAATACTATCAACTAACTCAACACAGTTGTGATTTATATTACATTCTACAGAACGACAGCAGAATGCACACCCTTCTCAAGTGCTCATGAAACATTCCCCAAGATAAAACTTATCGTGGTCATAAAGCAAACCTTAAAAGTTTTTAAAGAATTGAAATCAAACAAAGTATATTATTGGATCACAAAGGAATTGAATTAGACATCAAGAGCAGAAAGATATCTGAAATATCCCCAAATATTTGCAAATTAAATAGCACCCTTCTGAAAAACTCATGTCAAAGAAGAAAGAAAATTAGAGAACATTTGAACTGAATAACAATGAAAATACAATATTTCAGATGCAACCAAAGTTGAACTTAGAGGGAAATTTGTAGCATCAGATACTTGTATTGGAAAAGAAGAAAGTTCTTAAGTCAGTAATTCAAACTTTCACTTAAAGAAAATAGGAGAAGAGTATATTAAACCCAAAGCAAATGGAAGGGAACAAAAAGAGAAATCAATGAGATAAAAAACAGAAAAACTATTTAGAGAAAATTAGTGAAACCAAAACCTGATTATCTTTGAAAAGAATCAGTAAAACTGATAAACACTTGGCCAGAGTGATGAAGGGGAAAAAAAAGAGAAGACACAAATTAGCAATATCAGAAATGAAAGAGGGGCTAGCTACAGACATTAAAAGATAATAAGGGAATACTATAATTTGGCAACGTAGATGAAATGGACTAATTCATTGAGAAACACAAATCATCAAAATTCACTCAAAAAAATAGCTAACATGAATAGTCCCATATTTATTAAGGAAATTGAATTTGCAATTAAAAATCCAATAAAACTCCCAAGTTCAGATAGTTTAACTGGTGAATTCTACCAAATATTCAAGGAAGGACTAATACCAATTCTACACGATCTCTCAGAAGGTAGAAGAGATGATGTTTTCCAACTCATTTTATGAAGGCAGCATTATCGATACCAAAACAAGGCCAAGACATTACAAGAAAAGAAAATTATAGATTAATGTCTTTTGTGAATATAGATATGAAAATCCTCAGCAAAATATGAACAAAATAATGTTTATAGTAGCATTATTCACAATACCCAAATGGTGGAAAAAAACCCAAATATTTACCAATGAATGAATGGGTAAACAAAATTTTATATGCACATACAATGGACTATCGTTCAACCTTAAAAGAGTAAAATTTTGATGTATACTACAACATGAATGAAACTTGAAGACATTACGCTAAGTTAAATAAACCAGACACAAAAGGACAAATATTGTGTGATTCCACTTCTGTGAGGTACCTAGAGTAGTCAAATTCATCCAGACAGCAAGTAAAATAGTGGTTTTCAGGGGCTTCAGGGAATGGACAGTGGGCAGTTATCTTTTAATGGATATAGAGTTTTAGTCTGGGATGATGAAAAAGTTCTGGAGATGGATAGTGGTGATGGCTGCACAATATTATGGATATGCTTAATGCCACTGAACTGCATACTTAAAAATGGTTAAACTTGTAAATTTAATGTTTTTAATATTTTAACACAATAAAAAAGGAAAAAAATGCAAATTCAATCTAGCAATTCATAAAAAGGATATGTCATTAGCCTTATAATTCACATCTGGTTTATCCCCTGCATCCAAAACCACGGCTAGATTTATCTTCCTAAAGCATAATCCTAATCAAGTAGCTTTCCTTCTCAAAATCTTAGATGCCTACCAAGCAAACATTTTCACCTAACATTTAAAGCTTGCTGTAGTCAGGTCACAGTTTCCCTTTCAGGCCACGCCTGCTACTCCTCTTGCACATTCGTGTCCTTCCTAGGGACATGGATGAACCTGGAAACCATCATTCTCAGCAAACTGACACAAGAACACAAAATCAAACACCGCATGTTCTCGCTCATAGGCAGGTGTTGAACAATGAGAACACAGGGACACAGGGAGAAGAGCATCACACACTGAGGTCTGTGTGGGGAACTAAGGGAGGGACAGTGCGGGGTGGGGAGTTGGGGAGGGACAACATGGGAGAAATGCCAGATATAGGTGATGGGGAGGAAGGCAGCAAACCACATTGCCATCTATGTACCTATGCAACAATCCTGCATGTTCTTCACATGTACCCCAAAACCTAAAATGCAATAAAATATAAATATATGTAAAAAAAACAGTTTATAGGTTTTATATATGTATATACATATAAATATTTTAAAAACACAGCTCACACATAAAGCAGTACTGCAAACCGTCAGTCTATATTTGACATACATAACTGTAAGTCTATAATCTAAAATTTTGTTTATATTGGCTAGTGCTAAAAAATGGAATTTTCATGCCATTAACAGTGACACATTTCCCATAGTCACTACCATTGACACATCCTTATACCAGTGTATTTCACATATCCATGTTACTTGGAAAGGCTTTGGGCTTGCAAGTGTTGAAGAAATATAATTAAAAACAAAATTGTCTATCAAACCAGAAATTCTCTCCATAAAGACAGTAGAGAAAGAAAACACTTGTATTATGAAAAAGCATTATACCAGAATATGATGCACATCACAGGCAATCCATTAAGAGATTGCAAAGACAGAAAGGAATCTCTACCCCTTATATAATCAAGTAGCCCATTACATACATTTTCAAGATGAACAATAACTAGTTGTCAAGTAAGAAGACTGACAGCACCTTTTGTCACACAGTTCATTCTAACTTTACCTTGTAATTGGGGTGACCATCTGTGTTAGCATATTGGCTATATCTAGAAAAACAAACGAACAAACAAAACCATATACCTTTATGACAGTACATAGGTTTGCAAATTGGAGCAAGGTGCCCACAAAAGTTAGACTCTTATCCTCTCACAGAAACTGGGAGATAGGAGCACTATCTTCCTTGATGTTAGCATTTATATTAGTCTGTTCTCATGCTGCTACGGAGACATACCTGATGCTGGGTAATTTATAAAGGAAAGAGGTTTAATTAATTCACAGTTCTGCATTGTTTGGGAGTCCTCAGGAAAGTTACTATCATGGTGGAAGGCAAAGGAGAAGCAGGTACCTTCTTCACAGGGCAGCAGGATGGATTGAGTGCAAGCAGTGGATATGCCAGTTACTTATAAAACCATCAGATCCCCTGAAACTCACTCATTATTACGAGAACAGCATGGCGGAAAACCACCCCCATGAACGAATTACCTCCACTGGTCCTGCCCTTGACAGGTGGGGATTATGGTAATTACAATTCAAGGTGCTATTTGAGTGGGGACACAGAGCCAAACCAAATCAACGTTTCAAAAAGATGGCTTCTAGGCTCTGAAGGATATTCCTGAGTCATAAAGTTGACAATACCCCTATCTAGTTTTCAAAATAATTTTTATACATTTCAAAGAGAGGAGAATGTACTTACAATGATAACATTTCTAAAGTAAATGCTCTAAGAAAAATGAGGATGAGGAAGTCTCTTTCTTTATCTTAATGGGGAAATTAAGTCTTTTATTTTTAATTTTTGTTTATACAAAAGTACCCCTACAAAGTTCACCTGAATGTGCACCCTCCAAAATGAAGTAACTTAAAATGACATTTAAAAAATAATTCTCTTTAACAATGACAGTTACTGGCATTTGTGTAGTGATTCCATTAACCAGTTTTAGGGAATTAGGAAACTTTAAAAAATGCGGATTTTGGCCAGCACGGTGGCTCACATCTGTAATCCTAGCACTTTGGGAGACTGAGGTGGACAAATCACCTGAGGTTAGAATTTCAAGACAGCCTGGCCAACATGGAGAAATCCCATCTCTACTAAAAATACAAAAATTAGCTGGGTAAGGTGGTGGGCACCTGTAATCCCAGCTATTCTGGAGGCTGAGGCCGGAGACTCACTTGAACTCAGTAGGCAGAGGTTGCAGTGACCTGAGATCGTGTCATTGCGCTCCCGCCAGGGCAACAAGAGCAAGACTCCGTCTCAAAAAAAAAAAAAAATGTGGATTTTAGGGCCCTTGGTCATAGAAACCAATTAAAAAGACCTGAGATTCAGTTCAAATAGTTTCCTTCTTATCAAGTTCTGCCAAGGCTATTTTGAGTCTTGTTATCCCTTGCCAATCCTTAATAAACATCAATGAAATAATGACTATGACTACACAACCTCAATGAAATAATAACCTCACATAATTGCTTTTGAATTTGCTTAATGGCTTTTGGGTCAGCCTTAGGGTACTTGTTTATCCAAAACAATTAATAATTTCTAATTATGCCTGGAGTCACCTTTTTTATTTTGGGAGATGAGGTATTCCCTGTCCCATAACTGAGTGATTATCATGGCATCAGTAATTCAGGGCATCCCCACACTAGACTCATATAAAATGCACCACAATGATGTAGTTTAAACGTATTTTGAATAAGACATTATTTAAAAAAAAAACCTCATCACTATTATATTTAATTTGTAAGCCAAGAAGACTAAAACTAATGAAAGTTGATGGTTAAATTTTAAATATATCTGTGACATACTGCTATGTTCAATACATAAGCAGGTTCCTGACTTATTCTAGTAATCAGTCTTTCAGTTATTTTCCTGTTTACAGCACTGCACTAGACCCCTAAGGCATGGCTAACTATCTTCAACTTAAGCACTTCAGGCAATAAGTAGCAAAATCACTAACACAATTATGATAATTAAAGTGTTCATTTAAAAATGGTGACATCTACTTATAATCAGCATGACAATAGCTTTTTTAGTTATTTAAATTGTACAGCTGTAGCTTTAGAATTAACCTGCACTGAGGAATTTATTAAAATATTTAATAAGATAATAAGCTAAATTAACATAAATATTTAAGGTAAAGAGATAATGCTTTAAATTATTCTTTCAAAATAAAAGTAATTATATTTTCCTCTTTAGAAACATGTTTTATTCACATGTTAATGTACTATTAAATCTTGGGGAAAAGGCTCTCAGTAACTCACTTTTTGTTTTTATTGTTGTAATTATTTTTTTACAAAGCTTATTGGAATAGGGAAATGTTTCTGTTTAGCATGTCTGGTCTATAGAAAAATAACAATTGTTATTGATTTTTATTAGGACAAACACCTGTAGTTTAAGGAAAACATGATATAATTCCTGTAGGTTATAGTTATTTTTGGTTAGCTTAGCTCTTTTTCTGTTTCCTATTCCCAGTGCCAATCCCCTGCAACCACTGTCTCCCCAGAATAATACAGAAGAGGAAACATACTCTTTTTCTTGATCCATACCTACCTCCTTCAAGCTCTTTAAACTTTTTAGCCAGGTAGTACATTATTGCTTCCTTCCCCTGCAAAAAGATCCATAGCGAGACACAGTGATGTGTACCTGTAGTGCTAACCACTCCAGAGGCTGAGGCAGGAGGACTGCATGAGACCAGTAGTAGTGTATTATGACCACACCCTCTGAATAGCAATTGTACTCCACCCTGTGCAACATAGCAAGAACTTGTTTTAAAAGGAAAAAAAAAAGGCAATATTTGACCTCTCTAGCCCTTTCTCCAGTACTTTCTATCTATCCTAATCTAGACCATTCAATTCTCTGTTAAATAAGTATCATTTTATTTTCCTTCCACCTTGTCTTTGGTTGTAATTTTGTTGCTGCTTCTTCCTGGAAGGGTCTCACACATTCTTCATCTAGCTTCTTCTCTTGTTAAATGATATTAATACCAATCTTTCAAGATCTAGGCAAAAGCTACCAATTCCCAAATACCTTTGCCTCTACAGCCAGAAATAATCATCTCTAAACTACCATTGCCCTGAATTTATATCACACATCCATTAAAAGTATAATTGCTGAATGCCTATTATGTGCTAGGAAACATTTAGGCACTAGGGACCACTGCTGAACAAGGTCAGATTGTGACCTCATGGAAACATAAAGCCTCTGCTAGTAGCATTCATAGACTAACATTTATTAGAGTTATTTGTGTTTTTCTCCCCTCCAAGTGCATTAATTTTCTGAAAGTGGGAATAGTGTTCTATTCATCTTTGTATCCTCACAGTGCTTAGGACAGCGTCTGGAATATAGTAGATGGATGATTGATAAATTAATCTTACTGTGTGGAGAAAACATGCTCCATTTCATTTGAGTACCTTTGGAAGCACAGGTGGCCCCTGATTTACTGGCTTATACTTATCCCACTATGTGATCCTGCTCTATCTTTAGCCTGAATTCAGTCTTTATTATTAGCAGCTTATGAGTTATTGTAAAATAACTTAGAGATTTTAAAGAGTGAAATGGGACTTCAGAAGGTTAAGGAGAAGCTTGAAATTCACTAGTTAAGAGGCGTAGCCAAAATAAATTATCTGAAATACAAATCTGAACACTCCATTTTCATATAGAGAACTATTTATAGAAAAGTATTTTTTAGGATAAAACCTAAGCCAATTAACATACCTTACCAGGACTTGCGTAAAATAGACTCTGCCAAGTTTTTCAATTTCATTTCTCCCATTCTGTTTGCCTAGCTAATTCCTGCTTCGCTTTAGTAGTTCTGTTTCCTGCCACAAAACACACTTAAGTTTTCTTTTTGGGAACCACCTTTCCCCTATTCTCTACCTTGTGGTCTGTGAAATTGCAATTGACTGGCTGAAGTTAACTCGAGGTACCTCATCTCCTATATCCATTAACAGACACTCCTCATTTCCCCCAGAGCCCCCAGCTATAGGCAATCACAAATGTATTTTCTATCTCCATACATTGTATATTCTGTACATTTTATATTAATGGACTCATACAACAGAGATTTTTGTGATGACATTCTTTCAGTTGGCATAACATATTTAAGGTTGATCCATGTCATAGTGTGTGTCAGTACTTTATTCCTTCATAGGGCTGAATAAAATACCATTGTATGGATAGATCATATTTTATTTATCCCTAGACATTTGAGTTTCTTTCACTATTTGGCTATTATGAATTCTACAATGAACAACCATGTACAAGTATTTGTGCAGACATATGGTTTCAGTTATCTTGGATATGTACCTAGAAATGGAATTGCTGGTTATAGGGTAAATCTGTTTAACTTTCTAAGGCAGTACCAAACTGTTTTTCAAAGTGGCTATAGCATTTTACTTTCCACAATGTGTGAGTGTTCCAATTTCTTCATTGACTTCTTGACAACAACTGCTATTATCTTTTTTATGATAGTCATGCTACTGGGTGTCAAGTGGTATCTCATTATAGTTTTGATTGACATTTCTCTAATGACTAATGATGTTGAGTATCTTTTCTTCTGGTTATTAGACATTTGTATAACTTTTTGGAGAAGCATCTATTCAAATCTTTTTTTCATGTTTTTTAAAATAAGACAACTTTTAGAGCAGTTTATGTTTGCTGCAAAACTGTGTGGAAGGTAAAGAGATATTTTATGTAACCCCTGCCCCTACACATGCATGGCTTTCCCCACTTTCAATATCCCTCACCAAAGCGGTACATTTATTGCAACTTGAGCCTACTTTGATACATTATTATCCCCAGAGTCTTAGCATTCACTCTTGGGGTTGTACATTCTATGGGTTTGGACAAATATATAATTATGTGTATTTACCATTACAGTTTATAGAGTGGTTTCAATGACCAAAAAATTCTGTGTGGTCTGCCTGTTTATCCCTGTTCACTCTATATCCTTGCCATCACTGATTGTTTTACTGTCTCCATAGTTTTGACTTTTCAAGAGATTTACGTAGTTGGAATTATATAGTATGTAGCCTTTTCAGATTTGTTTCTTTCACATAGTAAGTAATGTTTACTTATGTTTCCTCTGTGTCTTTTCATAGTTCGATAGTTCATTTATTTTTGGCATTGAATAATATTCCATTGTCTTCTCCCTTCAGTTTTTTACTTTTTCCATTTCATTTACTTTTCTCTTTTCAATCTGGATGTCTTCTATTTCAATTATTTGTCTAATTGTCCTTGCTGGAACCCCCAGTACAAGGTTAAATAGAATAGGATGATGCTGAGTCTGTCCCACAGACTCTGGCCGAGTGACAAATGAACAGAGTATGCAGACGTAGACTTGCCGGTCAGCATGACTAGGGGACCCGTTCCAGAGTCAGCAGCAGCCCCAATAAGCTGGTGACACTTCCATTTATTTAGTACAGATTTCATGACAAAGACCTAGAGCAAACACAATTTATAGGTAATAAACAGTGTCGACCCCCAGAGTAGAGAGCAGTCCTGTGTGTGAATGATCAAAGATTGGTTTTAGGACATGAGTAAACAAGCTATTTAGATAAACTAATAGATTTGGAAGATGGGATCAATAGAGTGTAGCAGGTACAGTAACAGGCAAAGTGAGAGAAAAAAAAAAAAGGAATAAATTATCTGGAGTGAATAGTGTCTATGTCCAGAGCAGGATTCACTTAGCCTTCTGAGTCATCTTCTTCAGCATCCCACAGGTGATGTTTGGGGCTTGTGTCATCTGGAGTTGCAGGTCCTGCAAGGTCATTTCCTTCATTTCTAGAATCAAGTTTTATCCTAGCCATGCCATAGTATGGTTTGATTCATCATGCTGGAATCTAAAGAGAGCCTGAGGGGGTGTGAACACATGCATAACCTCTTCCCCATGTAAACAAATCATTTGGATCACACCATACATTACTATTTACATCTTTCCATAAAAACTGTGGGTTTTATGTCTTGAAAGATTTTAACAAAGTGCTTTTCTGTAGCTGCTTGAAATTTGTCATCTAAATTTAAGAAATTAAGGGTAAATAAGGCTTGTGCTAGTAGTGTTGCAGGGTCAGGGTCTTTACTCATATTCCCCCTTTTTTGTTTTCTGATCATATTTTTAAGGGTGGAGTGAACTACTTTTGTAGACAAAACTACAGGAGTCTGAGGTAAGAACTGAAGTAGTTTGTCAGCATGAAGGGCAAGCTCTGTATGGCCTGCATACAGGAGGCCTGCATACAGAGAGTGCTATCTGAAAATCTAGAGATAGGGGCAAGACTACTTTGAATTGCTTTTTACTCAAGGGAATTCTTATGACATCAGGGCCATAACCTAGCAACAGATTGCATTGTCTGTTGCCCATATAGATGACTTTACTAACTAGCTGGATATAGGGAGATAGTGTTTTAGTCCTGGTATGTGAGCAAAACACCCATTCTAGGAAGCACAGCCCTGGAGTCATCTGTCCTAGTAATCCTGTTGGGGAATGTTTAGCAGGAAAAACAAACAATTGAACTGAATATTTTGGGTCTATGCAATCTTTTGCCTCTGAGAAATAGCTTGCTCTATTTCCTCAATTTCCTTTTTTGCTGCTGGGATTAAATACCTGGGAGAATCGAAGGCTGTATTTCCTTTTAAGATAGAAAACAGTTTTGCCACTTATCAGTAGTTATGCCCAAGGTGGGACGAAGATAGTTAATATTGCCCAGTAATTTTCAATAATCATTTAAGATATGTAAGTTGCTAGTATTTAATTTAACCTTCTGAGATCTTACTGACCAGGAAGTTAGTATGTATCTAAGATATTTCCAAGAAGAGGACATTTGTACTTTTTCAGGAGCTATGATTAAACCTCTTAACTGTGTATTCCTTTGGACAGAGGCATATAAACTTAAAAGTATTGGCTTTGTTGGTTCTGCTAATAAAATATTATCCATAAAATAAATAATCTTGCAATTAGGAAATTATTTTCTCCTGGGGAACAAAGCCTGATTTACATAATACTGACACATGGTAGGACTGTTCAGCATTGTTTGAGGAAGCACTTTCCAATGAAATCGGTGAGGTGGCCTTTCATTATTGATAGCTGGTATTATAAACGCAAATTTTTCTCTATCCTGTTCTGCAAGGAGAATGGTATAAAAGCAGTCTTTTAAGTCAATAATGACTATAGACCAATTTTGAGGAACTGCTGCAGGGGAAAGCAGTCCCTATTGAAGGGGCCCCATAGGTAGCAAATTAGCATTGATAGCCTGTAAGTCATGCAAAAGTCCCATTTACCAGACTTTTTTGGGAATGACAAAAATGGGAATTCCAAGGGCTGTTAGATGGTTCTATATGACCAGCTGTTAATTGCTCCTCAACTAATTTTAGGCTTGTAGTAATCTCTCTCCCTTTAAAGGCTACTGTTCTACCCAAATAGAATTTTGAGAGAGCCACATCAGGGGGAGGGGAGGAATAACAGTGGCCATTATTAGAAAAATGTCTGCTCTTCACATAATTGATCAAATTCTGCCCTCCAGAGGAGATATTGACTGGCATCTAAAGTTGTTTTAGCTAGCACTGCCCAGTCCCGTGGGCTCATATGGAAGTTGTCTGCTATGATCTCAATTAGTCCTTTTATAAATAGGCTAGTGGCTCTGTTTTCTCCAATGTTTTTTCTTACCTCTTTATAGGCGTCAAAAGTAACAGGTTCATATGCCTGATTGCCTTGTCTATTTTGCACTACTGGGCAGGCCAAGAGTTCCCCTTCTAATTCCGCTTACCTAAGACACGGTCCCATAGGTGTAGCATATCCCTTTTATTTTTTCCAATTTATTTGGGGAGGGGGCTCAGGCGATATTGTTGTTTCCTATGTGTCACTTTTACTCGGTAATAATGGCTGAGTGAGGGGGACGAGGTGGTAAGGTCGGTGATGGTTCCTCTTCCCTTGCCTTTTTGGGCCCTTCTATGTAGAGCACGACCAAAGCAGCCCTGACTAAGGCTCGTAACATTAAAGATGTTACTGGGACCCGTTTCCCTTATGCACAATTGCATTTAAGATTTCTCCCCACTTGTTCCCAGAGCTCTGCGTCTAGCATTCCTTCTTCCATGAACCATGGGTTATGGGAAACAATAGTTTGCATTAGTTCCCTCAGTTGAGCCTGTGAAAGTGAGGCTCTGCTAGCTTTAATCAGCTGTTTCAATACTTTCATATACTGTTTCTGTTGTGCTGATAACTGTTATCCCATGATGAAACCCTAGTTTGAACCATTCCCTCGAAGTTAGAAATCCTGAGTGGGCACCAATGACTTACTGACTGTGCAGTCTCTTCACCTTCATTTTCAAGATTTTTGTTGTGATCCATTGCAGCGTTCATCAT
This sequence comes from Cacajao melanocephalus, assembly GCA_963573385.1. Taxonomy (NCBI): domain Eukaryota; kingdom Metazoa; phylum Chordata; class Mammalia; order Primates; family Pitheciidae; genus Cacajao; species Cacajao melanocephalus. Next base: position 11,046 of record CAUYLG010028450.1, on the reverse strand, counting down.
GTAGGTGCACCAGCTGCCATGTTTGTCCCACAGACTCTGGCCAGGTGACAGATGAATGGAGTACACAAACACAGGTTTGCCTGTCAGTGTGGCTAGGGGAACCCTGCCAAAGTCAGCAGCAGCCTTGATAAGCTGGCAACACTCGCATTTATTTAGTACAGATTTAAGACAAAGGTCTAGAGCAAACACAATTTGTGAGTAGCAAACATTGTCAACCCCCAAATAGAGAGCAGTCCTGCAAGCAAATGATCAAAGGTCAGTTTTAGGACAACATGCATAAACAAGCTATTTAGATAAACGCCTCTACATTCCTTTGTTATCTGCTCTTTGTTGTTAGCTCAAGTTAAGAGGATTAGGCTGCCCTGGGCCATAATCCTTTCCCAAAGCTTTTTCAAAACCTTCCAGCCTTCCAAGAAGGTTCGCATCTTTCCTATAATTTTTCCCACCACCCAGACCAATCTCCCACAGGCAGAAGCACAGGCATCCTTGTCTTATTCCTGTTCTTAGCTTCTCAGTTTGAAAACATTTAGTTTTCACCATTAAATATGATATTTGCTGGGGGGTTTTCTTGGATACCCTCTTTCAAGTTAAGGAAGTAGACTCTATGTCTAGTTTTCTTAGTTTTTGTTTGTTTGTTTTTAATCATGAGTGAGCACTGGATTTAGTCAAGTGCTTTTTCTGTGTCTATTGACATAATTATGTGGATTTTTACTATTTACTCTATTAAGATGGTGGACTACATTAGTTAATTTTCCATTTTAAACCAGTCTTACATTCTTGAAATAAATCTCATTTGATTGTGGTCTGTAATTCTTTTTATATATTGGCTAGATTTTGTTTGTTAACATTTTTGAAAGAATTTTTGTGTCTATATTTGTAATAGATAATTGGTGTATAGTTTTCTTTTCTTGTGATGCATTTGAATTCTGGGTAGTGCTACCCTCATCAAAGGAGTTAGGAAGTGCTCATTTGTTTTCTGTGTTTTAGATGAGTTTTTGAGGATTGGTATTAATTTTTCTTAACTGATAGAATTTATCAATTAAGTAAGCTAGGCTTTCCGTAGTGGGAAGTTTTACAATTACATATTTAATCTCATTAGTTATTATTGCTCTGTTCAGATTTTTTATTTCCTAGGTTAGTTTTAGTAGTTTGTGTCTTTTCTGGAACTCATGTTTTTCATCTAAATTATCTAATTTGTTGACATATTGTTGCTTATATTCCTTTTTAATTCTTTCAATTTTCATAATGACTGAAATGTTCCTCCTTACAGTGCTAGTAATTTGAATCTCCTCTCGTTTTTTGTCAGTCTAGCTAAAGGATTGTAAGTTTTATTGATCAACGAACCAACTTTTGATTTCATTAATTTTCTCCATAACTCTTCTATTGTCTATTTTGTTAATTACCACTCAATATTTGTTATTTCCTTTACTTTACATTGTTTACTTTACATTGTTTTGCCTTTTAAACAATTTCCTAAGATGGAAGTTAGCTTTCATAGTTGACTTATTATTTTTTTAAGTTTAGGCATTTGCAGATTTATATTCTCCACTAAGGACTATTTTAGCTGTACTCTGTAAGTTTTGGTATGTTGGAGTTTTTACTTTTATTTATCTAAAGGTATTTTCCTATTTCTCTTTTTTTTCTTTGGTCCATTTATTATTTGAGTTTTTTAAAATTTCCACATATATATACAATTTATTTTTGTCATTGATTTCTCATTTTATTCTATTGTGGTCAAAGAACATACTTTTATTTTCAACTTCTATTTTAGATCCAAGGGATACATGTATGTGTTTGTTACCTGGGTATATTGCAGATGCTGAGGTTTGGCATATGAATGATCCCATCGTCCAGGTACTGAGCATAGTACTGAATAGTTAGTTTTGTAACCCTTGCCTCTCTCTCACCCCCACCCTGCCTCTAGTAGGCTCTAGTAGCTATTGTTGCCATCCTTATGTCAACAAGAACCTAAAGTTTAGCTCCCACTTATAAGTGAGAACATGCAGTTTTCTGTTCCTACAATAATTTACTTAAGATAGTGGCTTCTAGCTGCATCTGTGTTGCTGTAAAGGATATAATTTTGTTAATTTTTATGGCTGCATAGTATTCCATGGTGTTTACATTCCACATATTCGTTATTGAATCCACCCTTGATGGCGACTAGGTTGATTCCTTGTCTTTGCAAATGTGAATAGTGCTATGATGAACATAAAAATGCATGTGTCTTTTTGGTAGACTGGTTTGTTTTCTTTTGGATATATAACTAGTAATGAGAAGGCTGAGTCAAATGGCAGTTCTAAATTTTTTGAGAAATTTCCAAATTGCTTTCCACAGTGGCTGAATTAATTTACATTCCCACCAACAGTGTACAAATGTTCATTTTTTTCTGTAGCCTTGCCAGCATCTGTTTTTTTTTTTTACTTTAAAAATAGCCATTCTGACTGTTATGCAATAATATGTCATTGTGGTTTTAGTTTACATTTCTCTAATGATTAGTGATAATAAGTATTGTCTAATGTTTTTTGGCCATTTGTAGTTCTTCTTTGAAGAAGTGTCTGTTCATGTTTTTTGCCCATTTTTAAAAGTGGTTATATGTTTTGTTCTTGTTGAACTTTTAAAGTTTTTTATAGATTCTGGATATTAGATCTTTGTTAGATGCACAGTTTGTGAATATTTTCTCCATTCTGTAGGTTGTCTGTTTCCTTTACTGATAATTTATCTAAGTCCCACTTATCAATTTTTTGTTATTGTTGCAATTGCATTTGAGGACTTGATCATAATTTCTTTTCCAAGGTCCATGTCCTGAATGGTGTTTCCTAGGTTTTCTTCTAGAATTTTTATAGTTTGAGGTCTTACATTTAAATCTTTAATCCATCTTGAGTTAATTTTTGTATGTGTTGAAAGGTACAGGCCCAGTTTTGTTTTTCTGCATGTGGCTACCGAGCTATCCCAGCACCATTTATTGACTAGGGAATGCTTTCTCCATTGCTTATTTTTGTCAATTTGTGAAAGACTAGGTGGCTGTAGGTATGTGGCTTTATTTCCAGGTTTTCTATTTTGTTCCATTGATCTATATGTCTCTTTTTATACTAGTACCACACTGTTTTGGTTATTGTAGTTTTATAGTATAAAGTTGGATAATGTGAGGCTTCTAGCTTTGTTCTTTTTGCTTAGAATTATTTGGGCTGTTCAGGCTCTTTTTTGGCTCCATAAAAATTTTAGAGTAGTTTTTTTCAGTACTGTGAAAAATGACATTTGTAGAGTGTAGGAATAGTGTTGAATTTGTAGATTGCTTTGGGCAATATGACCATTCTAATGACACTGATTCTTTCAATTAATAAGTATGGAATGTTTGTCCCTTTGTTTGTGCCTTCTATGATTTTTTTTTTAGCGATGTTTTGTAGTTCTGCTCGTACAGATTTTTAAACTTCTTGGCAGAGAACATATTTTTTAATGTCAATATTTTCAAATTTATTAGATTTGTTTTATAGGCTGACAATAATCCACGTGTTTTATGTGCATTTGAGAAGCATGTGTATCTTGCTGTTGTTAGGTGAAGTGTTTTAAAACTACCCACTAGGACTAGTTGGTTTATAGTCTTCTGAAACTCTTCTATTGTCTTTTTGACTGTCTTTTTGGTTGTTCTGTCTATTACTCAAAATGGGGTAGTGAAGTATCTAGCTATTATGGTTGAATTAAGTGTGTCTCTCTTAAATTATGTCTATTTTTGCTTTCTCTCTTGATTTATGTCAGTTTTTGCATCATGTGCTTTGATCTCTGTTGTTAGGTAAATATATGTTTATACTTATCTTCTTAATGGATTGGTCATTTTTTCATTATAATACATCTCTTCTTGTCTCTGGTAACTTTTTTTATTGTTGTTTTATTTTACACTCTGTTTTGTCTGGCATTATAGCTACTCAGGCTTTCATGTGCTTGTTTGCATGATTTATTTTTTTTTCCTTTCCTTTTAATTTCAACCTACAATATATTTAAAATATAAATTATTTCTGAATTTAAAGTATGTGTCCTATAGACAGCATATAAGTAAATACCAGTTGTTGTTGTTTTTTGTTTGTTTGTTTGTTTGTTTTTTAGCTTACCTGATAATCTCTCCCTTTTGATTAGACTAATTCATCTACATTAGATTATTATATATCTATGTGAATTATGCCTACCATTTTGTTTTCTGTAAGTTTTATGTCTTTATTCATCCTTTACTAATTTTTAAATTAAGGGAATATTTTCTAGTGTAGCATTTCAATTTCTCTAATTATTTTCACTTTTTTGGGTATTTTCTTAGCCATTGCTTTCGGACTTGCTGTATATAATTTCACTTACCAGAATCTGCTTTATATTTGCACTCACTTAATTCTGGTAGAAATATTATTTGTATATAATTCTAATCCCTCTTTCTCCATTTTGAGCTGTTATTGTTATATATATTATATTTCTTTATGATAAATTACATGCATATTGTGATATATAGTTGTTCTATAAATCAATTAACAGCAAAAAGAAGTAAAATATATTTAATTATATCTTTCATAATTACCTAATTACCTTTACCAAAGCATTTTTCCTTACTTGTGGATTCGAATCACTTTCTGGTGAAAACTGCTTTCTCTTTGAAGGACTGTTTTTTATTTCTCATAAGGTATATTTCTTATAAAGCGACAGCTAGGAATTAACCTAGTTTTTGTTCATGATTTGTTTCTTTGCTATAATAGTTTTCACCTAGTATCGTTTTTTCACTGAGAGGAAGGTCTAGAGATCACCTCATTGTATTCTACAGTGACACATTTTGAATATTTACATTTATATTTCCCTGAAGGCAAATATAAGATTCCGAATCAAGGAAAAATATTACTTATAGCAATAAGCAAATCAAAGGAAAGAAACCAAAAATTGTGAATCTAGAAATTTATATCATATGGCTCACATAGCAGTTTCTTTTTTTCTTCATGAGAGAGGTAGAAAATAATAGTCTCCCTGAAGAAATTATCCATAAATAATAAAGACTAAAATAAAGGGTAAAAGTATTTGGATCTTGCCCTTTGGAATAAAAATAAATCTCTGCAGTAGGATTGATAATATAAATGTCTCTTGTTTAGAGTCACTAAAAAGTCTCCACCTTTCTGGGTTTTCTCCCCATTTGGAATAAAAATACATATCTCCAAGAAGGTAAATCTTTCTGGAGTTCTGTCCCTCTCTATTCTGTCATCTTTTTAACAGCTCATGCTTATGTATGAACCCAAGTTCTAGATTTTGTTGCTCAAACATCTTCACCATGCAGAAATATGAAAGTATTCGTATTTTTTCTAACAGCCAGTAATATATGCTTAATGCTTATTGTTGATACTCTCTAAGGCCAGAAATCCAAAATAAGATCAGGACACATTTTCCTATTTTTATTTTTTATTGTACTACCTGGTTACCAGATGCCAGAAACCATAACCCGGGATAATATTAGCATTGCCACTTCAGCTACAATGTCACTCAAACATTGCCTTTGGCAGTTCACAACCTCTCTGGGGCTCAATGTTTTAATCCTGGGAATTAAATGGTTGTCTAGATGATCAGGATACCCTCTAGCTAAAATTTTATGACTTTTTAAATATAGAGGCAGGCTCATTTAAAGCAAAATGAGATAAAACAAAACAAAAAGTTTGTTCACCACTCCTAGAATTATTACTGTGAAGAATAAAAATGTGTTTCAAGTTCCAAATACTCAACTCAATCTTTTATCATGCATTTCACAACTTATTCATAAGTATCTCATTTAATAATTTAATTCAATGTAGTTATAATGTAAATAAAAATGAAACCTCTTGACAAGTTTGGAGTATTTTCCAGTCTGAAATTAGTTAAGTTGGTTATCTCTCACAAGAATTTAAGAAAGCTTTTGGTTGCACAGTAGTCAATCTCTTCTGCTTGTGCCTTAGTCTATTTTGCACTGCTAGAACAGAATACCACAGAATTGATAATTTACCGTGAACAAAAATATATTGGCTCACACTTTTGGAGTCTGGGAAGTTCAAGATTGAGGGTCCTGTATCTGATGAGCACTTTATTTCTGCATCATCGCGTGGTAGAAGGCATCATATGGTAGAAGGGGAAAAAGAGAGAGAGTGAGCAAGAGGAGACCAAACTCAGCCTTTTATTAAAACAAAACAAAACACTCCTACAGTAATGGCATTAATCCATTCATGAGAGTGCAGATCTCATGGCCTGAATACCTCTTAAACGCCACACCTCCCAACACTGCAACATTGAGTATCCAGTCACACCTCCCAACATTGCAACATTGAGTATCCAACACATAAACTTTAGGGATCACATTCAAACCATAGCAGCTTGCCTTACTCTGAGAGGTGGTGGAATGGTCATCTTTTCCATGTACTTGTTAGGAAAACTCATGAATTGGTCATTATAAGCAACTAAACAATAAACAGACTTTCAGAAGAAAGAGAAAAGAGATTATTTGACCCTGAAAAGATGACACAAAGAGCTCTCTTGGTTTATCAGAAATTTTTAGAACCCAATTCAGATCGCTCATGAGTTGCAATTACCTTTCTTGTCTTTGGTTGTATGCAGAGCCACTTAATTAATTTCATTTTTGTATAATCTAACATAAATGGTTTTCTATTACACCCAGTTCTGCTGTCATAAACACATACATTTCTAAAATTTATGGCACTATGTAAAATCATGTAATAAAGACAAATAGTTGCTAGCAAATACAAAGTTTGGAGCAAAATCTTCAAAAATTTTATTAGTGATGTATACAAAGAAAAGATAGGAAATTAATGAAAATGATAGACCAATTTTATATATATCAATGGTGAAGAAAAACATAAATGCTGCAATAAAAATGAACTTTGTCTTGTTGGAGGGCCATTTGTTTCTGTAAGCAGACCTCAGATAGATTGAAGCTTGTGAGTTATCATGAAATGGTAGAAAAGAGGTTACTACATTTGTAATCTTTTGGAGCCATAAAACCTGGGGCATGTTTTTTCTTGCTATTGGCAGTGTAAGTCCTTTAAGGCATGTGTTTATACTAATACCTATTTTATCAAAATTGAAAATTTGATACGATGTATAACCTTTAATTAACTTTTGTATCACTGCTGGAAATACATTTACTGCTTTCTAATCTTCACTCATGGCTTTGCTTAAAAGCTGAAGGCTTTGAAAATTTTAGTGGTATTTGAAAATAACCAAACCAGCCACTACTTGTGCTGAAAAGAGCTGTTTCTGCAGGATTTGGCAATTTCTATTTAAAGACTTACTTTACAGATAGTGCTTTATATTTGATTGTGAGAAAGGATGTTTATGACTTTTTGACTCTTTCTTCTGCTATGCATGAGCTCAACAATCTTCCCACTACATTAAATTTTGGGGGCCTTATTTTCAATTTTCATTGACTTTGCAGCACATGAAGTTTTTCTAATCAAAGATTTTCTTTTTCTTTTTTTTTTTTTTGACCATTGTCTCTGGTGGTCCACAGTGTGGATTTCTTTAAGTCTGTTGCTTGAGAGCTGTCACATGCTCTCCCATTCCTTTCAAAACATTTTGTTATTTCAAGTTTCTTCTCAATATTTAAAGCTTTCTTTTCTGATGCACTGTTTGGTGTTTTCAACCAAGAACACTTCTATTTTGGGGATGTTGAATAAATGTCAGAAAGGCAAAATATTATCAAATCACAGCCTTTTAGGATAACATGTGCAGTGAACAAAGTGAGTTGACAGAAGAGATATTCAAGGTGTTGTGTATGTGTGTATTTTGTGTATTCCTATGTGGTTCATTTCAGCTGGATACAGTTTTCTGTATGAACTTCGAATTTCTTGCAAGTGAAATTTCATGTGAACAAATGTGAAGTTGGCATTATTCTCAAATTATTCCCCAATAAATAAATTACATTGGAACAAATTTGTGTTTTCAAAACAAATGTGATAGCAGAACTTACTGTACTTGCAACCCAAAGTGCCTTCATTAAAGCTACTATATTTGTCTATTTTTTTGTGGGCAAAACATATCATGTGATTTTTGAAAAGTATATTTTTAAAAGTTTAATTATATTTGGAGGTATTTAGCCATCTTCAAGAATATGAATTGTCTACTTTAAGATTCTGAGGAATTTTGGAATATGGAGTGTTAAAATAAATGACTGTACTGTAAGCAGAAGCATATTTTGTCTTATGAATTAGAGCTCAGACTCTCAAAATAGACTTTCTGTAATTGAATCAGCTTGAATACATTCATATTACTATGTAACCTTAGGTAAGTTTTAATAAACAATTGATGTTATTATCTTTAGAGTAATCAGTGACTCAACTCACTTAATGGAAAAAAAACAGTCTAGAATTACCAATTTTCCTTAAAATAATGGAAAATTGTTCAGGAGAGATCATCTTTAGCCAATATATAATCTATTATTACCTTTGTAATATATAAAAGTAACATAAATGAAGACATAGAAAACCTTGTTTATTTTATAATTTACTGTTTGTCTCCTCTCAAATTCTTCATATTGAAAGGCACCATTTTAAAAGGGACTGTAAACAACTAATGATAAACACTAAGTTCAATAAAAATAAATTATTGACATTGGAATCCAGAACAACTTTGCAAACTCCTATAATGGAACTGATATTCAATAATTAAGGCCTTGTGGGTCATGCAGTCTCTGTTGCAAAGGCTTAAGTCTGCTATTTCAGCTCAAAAGCAGCTGTGAACAATACAAAAATAAATGACATGGTGGTGTTTTAATAAAACTTATTTACAAAAGCAGAAAGAAGGATTTTGCCCACTGGCCGTAGTTTGATGACTCCACAGAATAAATCACTCAGATTTAGCAATTCACTTTTAGAATATGTACATTTCTGTAATAGTGCTAATCTGTAGCAGAGATTTCAAAAAGAGCTTTATTTCAACAGCCTCACATCCAGTATTAGCAGGTCACCTGGATTGATTAAATAATTTCTGCAGGACCTCTGCTTTAGTGGTTCTTACAACCACTAAGCTTGACTCTTTACAGCTATACCAAACTTATGTCTCCCCTCCATAGTTACTAATTTAATTGGCTTGAGGATATGGTTCAAGCATCTGTATTGAAAGAGAAAATACGAGAGAGATCCAAGATGGCTGATTACTAGCAGCTCGGGATTGTGGCTCCCATAGAAAGCACACAGAACAAGAAGATGCCACACTTTCAGATGAATTTTTGTTACCCACGGACCAGAAGATTCCCAGTGGAGGAGTCCCACGGGTTGCCAGTGCGACTCTTGTGGCCAGTGTGGCAGTTTTGCCAGCACTCTGGTGTGGCAGTTCTCGGTGCAGAGTAAAAGGGACTGGGTCCCCTTTTGGTCGACGTTTGGAGCTCCGGGAAGGCAGAGTCGCCCATTCACCTGATTGAAAAAGGGACTCAAGAGGGAAGCCAGACCGGAGATTGTCAGGCAGAAAAGCACCACGAATCTTAATGCCACTGTTTTAGCTGGCGCAGTGGGTTGCTCAGATTTTGGCGCTAGGAATCAACAAGTTGGACGTCCACTCAGAGACCTAATTTGAAAGTTGGCAATTACAAAGACGACAGGTGGATGAACTCACAGTGATGGGAAGAAACCAGCGTAAAAAGGCTGAGAATACCCAAGATCACAATGCCTCTCCTTCCACAGGGGATCACAGTTCCTCATCAACAAGGGAACAGGGCCTGATGGAGAACAAGTGTGTTCCATTAACAGAATTAGGCTTCAGAAAGTGGATAATAAGGAACTTTTGTGAGCTAAAAGAACATGTTCTAGCCCAATGTAAAGAAACCAAGAACCTTGAAAAAAGGTTTGATGAAATGCTGAGGAGAATAGACAATTTAGAGAGGAATATAAGTGAATTAATGGAACTGAAGAACACAATACGAGAACTTCGGGAAGTATGCACAGGTTTTAACAGTCAAATTGATCAAGCAGAAGAAAGGATATCAGAGGTCGAAGACCAACTTAATGAAATGCAATGAGAAGACAAGATTAGAGAAGAGTAAAAAGGAATGAGCAAAGTCTCCAAGAAATATGGGACTATGAGAAAAGACCTAATTTACGATTGATAGGTGTACCTGAATGTCATGAAGAGAATGAATCCAAGTTGGAAAATATTATTCAGGATATTATTCAGGAAAACTTCACTAACCTAGTAAGGCAGGACAATACTCAACTCCAGCTAATCCAGAGACCACCACAAAGATATTCCTCAAGTACAGCAACCCCAAGACACATAATCGCTAGATTCACTAGGGTTGAAATAAAGGAGAAAATTCTAAGGGCAGCTAGAGAGAAAGGTCAGGTTACCCATAAAGGGAAGCCTATCAGACTCACAGCAGACCTCTCAACAGAAACCCTACAAACTATAAGAGAGTTGGGGGTCAGTATTCAATATCCTCAAAGAAAAGAATTTTCAACCCAGAATCTTATATCCTGCCAAATTAAGCTTCATAAGTGAAGGAAAAATAAAATTTTTTGCAAACAAGCAAGCACTCGGAGATTTCATCACCACCAGGCCTCCTTTACAAGAGCTTCTGAAAGAAGTGCTATAAACAGAAAGGAACAACCAGTATCAGTCATCCCAAAAACTTACCAAAATGTAAAGAGTATCTCCATAATGAAGAATCTACATCAACTAATGGGCAAAATAGCCAGCTAGCATTAAATCATAATAACTGAACTCACAAATATTAATATTAATCCTAAATTTAAATGGATTAAATGCCCCAATTAAAGACAGACAGGCAAATTGAACAAAAAGCCAAAACCCGTTGGTACACTGCATCAAGATTTATCTCACAGGGATTGACACACAAAGACTTAAAAGGATGGAGAAAGATTCACCAATCAAATGGAAAGAAAAAAAAACAACAGGAGTTGTAATTTTTGTCTCCGACAAAATAGACTTTAACAGTAACAAAGACTGAAAGAAACAAAGAAGGATATTACATAATGGTAAAAGAATCAATGCAACAACAGGAGTTAATGATCATAAATATATATGCACCCAATA